>LOJH01005099.1:0-21260 GCA_001685095.1 Ellobius talpinus
TACAATTTGTGTGTTGTTATTTCCAGGTATAAGCTAGCCATGCGGGAGCCTGGCGGGACGAAAAGCAGGCCTGCTCCCCTATCACTACATGCCTTTTTCTCTGTGTGCATGGAGTACCCTGCCTTCTCTAGTTGGGACACTGCTCAGTTACCTTCCAATTCCTATTTCACACTAATACCCTCAAGAAAGAAATCTCTGCCTGACTTTCTTCAGTACTGCTTACTTATCCATTCACATATCTGTCTCCCCTGAAATTCTAGCAACCATCTGACCTTCATAATAGCATCCTAAAGGTTAAAGACAAGCATACCTCTGTTTACAAGAACAAACCATCTGCTTTTCACTGGCATATTTTGTATTGATAAAGGGCCGCAGGCCTTTCTCTTTCCAAAACTTTCAAAACAGAAGGGCTCTGTCCAAAATAGAAGTGTTTGTTACACTGTTCCCATAAAAGAAGGAAACAAGAGGAACCTCAGAGCCACAAACATTCTATTTCCAAGTTCAGATCAAACAAAAAATGTGTCAGCCCAGAGGGGATAGATTTGGAGGGAAGGGGGTGCCAGATATGCAAACTTTATTCTATGTTTAAATCCAGCATATGGGGCATTCCTATTTTAGGACAATAAATACTGACTTCCATATTTTGATAATTAATTATATAAAAAAAGAGCCAATCGATATTTGAAGGTCCTGGTAGGCATTCCAGTTATCAGTATTTGGGCCCAAGAGCCCATTTTTGTTGACAAATTTTGAGAAGTTCAGTTGGTGCCGCTGAAGTTCTCCTGTTATTTAGAAGCAGAGTTGTGATGAGGATCAAACATGTACACTCACACCTCCCGTAAATCTCATTTTCTGGGGTCTACTTTTAACAACTTGGTATATCCCTAAGAAAGCTGCAACCTACAAAATCCAGGACTGGTGGGAGATGCCTTGCAGGTACTGATCTGAGGGACAAATGTTTCTGAAGGGTAGTGACGATGGCAAGGCTCCTGAGCCCCAGGGCTGTCTCAAATTCATGCACTTTGCCATACATAGAGGCCTTTGGCCTCATGATGTTCATGAATCACAAATTTAATTCTGTGAAAAGTGTATCCTTTGATATTTTTTCCCTCTAACTAAACATGACATGTCACAAAAATGCAAGGGTCAGCCAGGGCTACCTGCATCTTGTTCATTGTGATGGCTCCTCAAAATCTTCTTGTGCTGTATGAAGCACTGGGACAAGGTATAGAATAGTGATGTGTTTGACTTCTATATATCTGGTCACACATAAAACTTTCATCCTCAGCTCTCAACTCCCATTACTATCATTTTCTAGGACAGATTGTTGGGCTACATCCCCAACTCCTTGGCCTTGGGAATCTACCTTTTGACCATGGTCATACTTCTTGGGGTACAGAGCAATGTAGTGGAATATTGCACTAAAGATGTAAAGATGTGCTACATTTGTTTGTGCTGTGTCTATTTAATGATGTAAAGATGTATTGCTTTACCTGCCTCAAACACCTAATTGGTCTAATGAAAAGCTAAATGGCCATTAGCTAAGCAGAGGAGGGATAGGCATGGCTGGTGGGCAGAAAGTATAAATAGGAGGAGGAATCTAGGCTCAAGAGAAAATGGAGAGAATGGGAAAAAGAGGGAGATTCCTGTGGCCAGACAGATGAACACAAAGTAGGACACACAGAATGAACAAAAGATAGAGAGCCCTGAGGAAAATGTAGATGAAGGGAAATCAGTTAATTTAAGTTATAAGAGCTAGTGGAGCAAGCATAATACAAGTCTGAGTATTCATAACTAATAACGTCTCCATGTCATGATTTGAGAGCTGGTTGGGTGGCCGAAAAGAAAGCATGTCCTTATTTGGGAAAACCTTAGTATGAAGGATTCTGAGACTTCTTGGCTGTCTGTACAGTCAACTCATTTCTGTTCTGAATTTGACCCTATCCTTGGGATCCATATGACTGGACTTTTCTTATTCATCTTATAAGAAGTAGCATTCTACTTAAAGGATTATCCACTTCTCTGCAGCATCTGCTTTGTTCTGGCATATGGCTTCTCCTTTCTGCTATGTCCCAGAAATCATGATTTCCAAAGGCATTCCAATTGATCTTGGAAGCTAAACCTCCTTTGTATTTGAAATTTGAAGATTTGTTTATGAAATCAAGGACCAAAGGAAGGTGTGCTGAAAAAATGGCTTAGGAGAGCTTCTTGCTTTTCCAAATAGCCAGAGTTTGTTTCCTAGTTTGGGTGGTTCACAACTTTCAGTAACTCCAAGTTCAGGAGAACCTCTGACCTCTGTGGCAAACTGTATTCATGTGCATGTACTACACACAGATACACATACATACATATAACTAAAAAATAAGGTGAAGATAACAATTTGATAAGAATTGATAGGCCCAGTATATATGTGCTTGTGCATGTGTTCATGCACAGACACACACATTCACACCACACCCACATACACATATCACACACATACACAGAGACATACATATACACATCACAATGCACACACCTGCACACAAAAAGACATGTATACACACATATATACCACACACATCACACACATTCACACAAAGACACACCACAAACACATACAACACACATTGATTCACGTAGACACACAACACACACACACGTTTCAGCATTTGTTGATAATATCTTGTTTCAGCCTTCACTAGTTTTAGCACAGGTATTGAGATAATTATATTATTTCTTTTCTTTCTTCTATTTAATATAGTAAATTACATGATTGATTTTCAAATGTCAATTCCTGAAATAAAAGAGTGAACTTAGTTAAAAGGTACATTTACTTTTACATAACACAATTTGCTTAATAGGTATTTAGAAAGTTTTATGCCTATATTGCTCACACAGATTGCTCTTCTACACAAAGTCCTTGTCGGATTTGGATATCAAGTTATGTTTATCTCATAAAACAAGTGAGAATGCATTGAAAATGTGGTCCACATGAAATCTTATGCACCAAAGTGGATTTGCTCACAATTTGAAAAGGAGGAAGCAACCAAGCTGTCCATCAGTTGATGAACGATGACACAGTAAAATATTATTCCACATCAAAAAGAAGCAAACCACTAAGAGATGAATATTTATAAGCTAAAGGAGCCAGTCTAAAATGTTTATGTACTGAATTATTTCAACTATATGACATTCTGGAAAAAAGAAAATGGTCACAGTAAAAGATGACCGTGGCCTTCAGATTCTGTACTAGGGAGGGATTATGTATGAATATGTGTTATTCTGTCCAATGTTGTAAGATAGATATATGACACTGCACATTTATTCAAGCCCATAGGACTGTATAAAGAATGAACCTTAATGTAAACTATGAATTTAGATTAATAAAAATGTATCATATCACCATTCTAACACATTGTTTTGGTTTATTTTCCTGTTACTGTGTTAATTCTCTGACTAAAACTCCCTCTCACACTTAAAGGTACAGTTAAACCAAACAAGAAGGTCAAGGCAGCAGGAGCTCAAAAGCAGCCGTCACATGGCAGCAGGCAGCACAAGCAAACCATTCATGTGTGCCAGTGCTCAGCTCCTTTCTCCATTTTACACAGTCCACTTTCCCTGCCCAGGTAATCATGCTACCCATAGCAGGCAGGTCTTCCCACCACCATGAACATATCAAGATCACCCTGCATGTGCATGCCAAGAGGCCCACGTCCCTCCCTAGATCTGGCCAAGTTGACACTAACCATCACACACATACAACACTAATCAAATTTTTAAATAGAGTACTGAGGAGCTCAGGTAGCATGTGGGATTGATGGATTTGCTGACACTTTTCAGTAAAGAAGAAATTTCTGTAAAAGTAGTCATTGATTTTAAACCATAAAACACTTGAATACACTTCCCCAATGATGATATGAGAATGACAATAGGCACATAGGAACGTCTTGACTGATATCAGACATCAGGTAAATACAAAATAAAACAATAGTAAGGAATCAGTACTCATCAAAAAGATTTTTTTAAGGAGGCAAAGCAAAGATTTAGAAGTGAGGAACACATGGATATGCCTTCTTACAATGCTGGTAGGAATATAAACTATTATGGCTGCTTCATAGAATAGTTCACAGTTGCTTAAACAGAGACAAATCTATAACAAGATCCCACAGTCTCACATGGGGACTCTGCTCTAGGGCAATGTTTTTCAACAAATTGTTTGTTTCCAAAACTGTAGCAAACCTTTCCTGAAGTTCTTTTAGTTACCTTGTCCATAAATTTAACACCAAGGAAGACTGATGTCTATTTAAATATCTGCTTCTGTACTTTATGCCAAAGAAGAGTAGGATATTTTGCCCCTAAAATCAATGTTCCCCATTAGAAATAATATTTCCTTCATTGAAAATGTATACCCCAGAGAAATTAAAATTTTTTTAAATTGAAAAAACTCTCAGTAAACAACAATATCACTTCTTTATTATGTGGATGGTAATATTAAAAGCAAATTTTTAAATGAATTAGAAATCAAGATGATGTCATAATCCCAAGATAATAATTCAACAAGAAGTATAAAAATTCCAGGGTTCAAAACAACATGCAAGTAAAAATTCAAATATAGAAAAAAAGTGATAGCTGGAAATGGAAGAATTAACTAGCTTATAGTTTTAATTGTAAAAAATGATACTCAACTTTCTAAGGCAAACACATTGCTAATGTGTTCAAGTTTATAACATGCATAACAGTCAAAATGTATGAGAAAACTCTTACAGATGATGGTGAGAAGAGTCAGAGATAGAGTGTAAATTAGTCCATGGAGGAAAAGGAAATGTCGAATACTTAGAAACTAACCAGAAAGTGTAATAATTGATGGAACAAACAGAAAACAGTGCTCTAACATGTATATATTAATTCAATCATAATGGTCATCATGTAATTGGTAAACATGAACTGTCTGGGATATTGAGATTGTTATATTAGATAAAAGAACAATACCCTGCTATCAATGTCTACAACAAACTTCTAGTTTAAGTTATAAAAGATCAATATGTAATTTAAAATTAATGGGAAAAATGCATATCAAATAAACCAAAAGAAAGACACGGTAGTGTAATGATAAAATGCTGAAGCCACAGTTCCCTGAGGGATGCAGCAGGCCACTGTGGGTGGTTTAGGACAGTGGCGGTGGGAGACCACGGTGGGCCATGAAGCAGCTTGTTCCACCACCCAAAGCTCCTGTGGGTCCCAGGCAGGTGGGAGGCAGCAGGTGACATACCAGTCCCACGAGGAACTGAGGAGCAACAGTGGATAAGAGACACACAGATGCATAGGCACACCATGTAGAGAAAATGGTTATTTATTTAGTGGGTTATGGAGGGGAAAAGGGGAGAAGGGGGAAGAGCAGAGAGAGAGTGGCAGAGAGAGAGAAAGAGAGAGGGAAACAGAAGGGGTAAGGGGTAAAGGGGGAAGAGCAGAGAGAGATGCAGAGAGAGGGGGGAGAAGCTCCCTCTTCAGGAGAGAGATGAAAAAGAGAGAGCACAGGCTGGAAACAGAAAAAAGGTGGAAAAGGGAGTGGAGGAGCTTGTCTCTTAAAGGGACAGGACAGATCATTATGGGTAGCTATATAATTATACACAGCATGAGAACTTTCAATCAAAAATGGACTAATTTGCAATAGTGTGTACATATGATTACAGTTAAGTATGCACAATACATGTAAGTGGTGAGGGGTTAAGTCACTTGGGCTGACAATGCTCTCACCAGAACTATAGACTGACAAGTAACAGATATGAAGAACCTCCTTTTGAAGGTTTATCCAGCATAGTCAAATGACTCCCAAAATAATATAGCTGAACAGTGTAATTCTTGGTTGCTTCTCAGAGATTGAAAGAAGGATCCTATTGCTGAAGACAGAACACATTTTGGATACGTGACTCAGATTATTCACACCAGACATGACTTGAAAGCCCCTTTCCTACAATCCAGCTCCCACAGTTACAGAAAACATTATGCAAGCTGCCAAGGGTGAGCAATTAAACAGTGGCACCCAGCTGCATCACCTATGAATCATGACAATGATCAATATGGCAAGATATTTGTAAAGATTTAATAAATGGTACTCACATGTTGGCAGCAACCAACAGGTGTCTAATTGCACATAAGGCCCACTCAGTGGGAAAGAAATCAGGCCTGGTACTGGTAACCTAGCTAGCTGCCCAGAGCTTCTGAGGTTATTGACCTTAGAAAAGGAGCTGCTACCACCACTTGGCTAGAACAGCATAATTCCTTACTATATTCTGAATCTCATCCTTGAGAACACAGGTAAGTGTCATTACCATCCTTCATCAAGGAAGTTTCTTTTTGTAGCAAATGGAGACTATCACATAAAACCACACTGAGATGCAAAAATCAATGAATTATGGGTATCGTATCCCTAACAGATATATCTACGTCACAACTTCTGTATCTATGACTCAGGGAACATCAAGGAAGAGGGGTATAAAAGATTGTAAGAATGAGAATAATCAGTCTTTCTTAGAAATGACTTCATAAGCAAGACTGGAACAATATCAATACCAATGAACATTTCAACAAGAAAGGGAAAATTTTCTTGGGATTCCACCTACAGACAAGAACTATAGGCAACTATCAACTTGTGGTAGTAGAACTAGCCTTGTTTAAGGATTATCCCCTTATTTGTTGTATAATGAAGACTTGTCAGCCTTGAAACCATGTACATAGAAACCTGTGTTCTTATATGTATATATATATATATATACCTCATATACTCCATTTATAAATATAATAAAGAAAAAGAGTTTGGGATCATGGGAGGGGTTCAGAGGAGGGTAAGATTTGATGGAGGAATAGGATAGAGAAGTGATTTAATTCTGTTTCAATTAAAAACACATTTATAAAAGTTTCCCAGATATGAACCCTTGCAGGATAAACTATGTCCAGTTTAAGGCATGTTTAAAATCATATTTTCTAACTGAGTGGTAACTGTGTGAGCATCATGACAACATGCTCACACATTTGTAGTACAGATATATTTATTTTGCTACTGGATGTATGAAGCTCAGCATGCAGAACTTCACAGCAAATACAGTAAATGGCCATGCTGCTGGCTTAGGCTTTGCTGTGCTGCATTTTTTATATCACTGTATCCTCCTTCTACTAAAACATATTAATATGAAAGAATTTGCAGTTATACCAACATCAGTCTCAAATATTTCATATTTTCAAGTGTCTTAACTGCTCAAAAAGCCACATGGAGAAACTGACCTTGTCATGAAGGATGTTGAAATTTCTACTTTTTCTTGTGGAGAATATATCCCCATTTTTAAGCAACATATGACTTATTAATTTCACAAAATAAAATTTTAAATGTGGAGTGTTCCCAAAGACAAAGATGGAAACTAATGAGTGATAAAACACATTTTTTCTGAGAAGGCAGGTTACTCCTAGATGAGTCTAAATATATCAGAAATTCAAACTGCAGCCATCCTTCTGTAGCTACAGGAAATCACAGAATCCCCTATAAATCCATGGTGTGACTGCTCAAGCTCCTATGTAAAATTCTGCCTTTGGCAGATCAGTGCAAACCTGCCCATATACAGTCATCGTCATCATGTGACTTCTTAGACTCCCCAGCACAGTGTAAGCTCTGGTAAATAGTTGTTCTGCTGCATTGTTGAGAGAATGGTGACAAGAAAGCAGGGCACATCTAAGAAGGACAATTGTCCAATACCCGCCTTTGGATCTACAGAGACAGAACTCAGAGGTCTGGGGATCTAGGTGTATCTGAGAGGAACCTGCATCTGAAATGATAGAAAAATATAAGATTGGAGCTGGGGATTTACACATTACTGTCTCAATTGATAACACAATGTGGTGGAGAATCAGTGTGTCTCAGAGACCTAAGATACAATGTAGACTTTGATAAATGAGTCCCACTGTATCACAAAAGTACAGCTTAGCTGCACTACAGAAGTTGTGAACTGGCTGACCATTACCTCTGAGAAGCATTGATTTTTAACTAGACAAGCATAAAGTCAGACAAAAAAGTTTCTGATACGTAAAAATGTTTCTCAGAGAAGTTATTATTCCTTTTGAAACTACTTCATGCATTTACTAGATGTTCATAAAATAAGAGGAAAGTGGTTTTAGGATGTCTCCAATTACTTTGCCAGACTCCCACGCCTTCCAAGTGGGCTGGAGGTGATAAGTCGCATTTAATAGAATCAGGAAAGGGAAAAACTATCACTTTAAAATACAGAATCAAAGCAGACATGATCTCTACCCAGTAATCAAGGTTAACATCGCCTGTCACATTGACATTGAATCCTCTGATCATAATGTGACACAAAATGCCATCACCTCTTTGGTGCTCTTCCCCAAAATGTCTAGTGGATCTAAGCACACCAAAAAGCATAAACCAGAGGTTTTACAAACTACCTGACCAACACATGTTGACAGTGGCAAGGTCACTATGGCAAGTAATAAATGAGGGATCATCACATTTAAACTAAAGATTCATGACAACTGAATGTAATTCACTGTAGTGGAAGATAGATATGAATAAAGACTATAGGTTAGCAGTTGGCATTGTCCTTGTGTCAATAGCGTTAAGACCTGTGGGAGGATTATGACATGTCATGAAGAACAGTGCTGGCATTCAGTAAGAAACTTTGCTAAGATTCTATAAGTGAATATGAAATAATGACTAGACTACATTTGAAAAGTTTTGTTACATTTGTTCATGCTAGGCTAAAAATACTCTTATAAAGAATTATCATCTATAAATTTGAAATCACCACAAAATAATGAAATCACATAGTCTGATAATATTCTGGGTTGGAAATAAAGATTCTCTGGCTGAAGATTTGCTTTGTCTTTGCAGGTTTGGCTTCTACTAGCTTTAGCCTGTCCTAGTGATTTTCATGTTTACAGAACATAGACATTCTCTTATCAGTTTCTCTTCAGTAACATCCAGAATGAGGGTGATTCAGCTTATTAAATATTTCACCTGCTCAGATAGAGGTTGGTTCCTATAAAGGTGAATCATGGATCTCACAAAGTTAAAAATCAAAATCCAGTCTTGCAGTAATTTTTACGTTTTATGTTGTATTTCTGCTTTAAAAAAGATTATAATTCTCTCTTAAATCTTCCAGTAGCCATTCTTTATGTAGTAATTCATTATATATGTGAGACAAAAAAATCTCACTATGGCAATTTTGTTTTATACTATGGCAAGGAACTATATAGTCTACAGTTTAAATAGTACTACACACATGCATGTACACTCATACACACACATAAATACACCTTCTGATTTGCTTGTAGTTTATCCCACAATATTTCCCAATGCATGTAGACAAATTCAGAGCTAATTTTGTGTCTCCATTTCTGTGTCTGGCAGGATCCCAAACTGCCAGTACCACAGTAGTATGAATGAGCTCTTCTCAAAATCTGTTATATTGAAAAACGTTCTCTCAAAAGGATCCTAGATCAAATTAACATGGAAAAATGCTTCAATCTATTTTCTTTTCTTGAAGGTGCCAAAACATATTATTTTCTGTGAAAAAATCTAATAGAAAAGACAGTTTCTTAATAAAAGAGATAACCAAATTATTTCTCATTCAATTCCTATTAATTATGGATCCACTTTGGAAAAAAATGTGCTGCAATAAACAAAATTGCATTCGTGAAACCAAATCTGAATGCTTTTATTCTAGGCTGACTCCAACACTAAATGGATAGTCAAGGCGTGAGATGTTTCTGAGCCTGCAGTTGTATGGACAAACAGAGGGGATAACCAGCTAAATAATGAATGAAGGAAGGGGAGGGAGAGGAAGGAAAGGGAAGAACTAATACTTTGACATAGTCTAACATGAGGAGTGGAAGAGAATGAAAAGAAGGGAGACACAAAAGAATAGAATCAAGCATTTGAGCAATGTCTTAATGAAGATTCTAGAGAAGTGAAAACTTAAACCAATATTCAGTATTTGCTTAACATTTTGTTGTGCCTTTTCTGTATGTCCCTTTTTTGTATTTCTACAGGATTGATTATTTTTAAGGCTTATCTTTGTTCTTTACTAATATCTGTATTTCTTGGTATCTACATTTTATTCATGTAATCTCCAATTTGTAATAAAATTTCACATTCAAAATTATATCACAGATGCTTAATGGTGACCTAATTCAACATGGGCAATCAGTAAATTAGGCTTTATCTCAAAGAAGTCTATAATAGCTCCTCATTTAGTGTTAAATAGTACCAAAAATTTGAATAATAACAGTGAGTTTACTGTGTTAAAATTCTGATAATAATAAATAGTAACGTTGCATTTTAAATATTTAAGAACAGAAAAATCTGAGCTTAAAAATACTAATGACAAGAGGATAGGAGGACACAGGTGACGTGAAGGGGGAAGGGAAAAAGGAAATGAAGACCTAAGTGAGGGGATGAAACAAGGACAGAGAAGAAAGGTTTGGGAAGAAAACCAACACTAAAGGGGTTGAGAAAAGTCATTTGTTAACTTGTATTTTTATAAGTTTCATATATACATATATATAACAGTGTGTATGTGTGTGTATGTGTGTGTGCATGTGAATAAAAGTTTAATTGTACTTATCCTACATAGGAGATAGTATCCATCCTAGAAGGTATAGTTTGTCAAATGAAAATCCCAGCGTGAAATACTGTCCTTGGATCGGGAGTATACTGAAGATGTAGCCGATTGCTTTTGCTCTTAGTGGTCTTTGTGAACTTCATAGAAAGACCTTATTGATGAAGACACCACAGACTTTGGCAGCAGAATATAGTGAAATCAAGCTACTAGGGACCTGGAGCTTCTTCCCCGCAAACTAGCTTTCATAGTACTGGTAGGGGTTATGAAGGGCTCTGGGGAAAAATGTCTTCAGTAGTCATACCCACCTATGAATAGTATGAGCGACAATAATTACCAGCCTGGAAAGATATGTTTATGGGTGTAATAGTGGCATGAATGGTTAAGGAAATAAACAACTCCCTTGTGAGTAGATTTAAGACTCAACTCTACAGGAGTAAACCCATGTCTGGGACTATAAAACTAGCTAAGGTGTAGGAGTAGCTCTTAGACCCTAGAGTAAAGATACTGTTGTTTTTGTTTTGTTTTTGTTTTGTTTTGCTAAATGGACACAGTGTTAAACTTTCCACTCAATTTGTATCTTTCCAACCAGAGATTGGCTGAGCTCTCAGACCTCATCAGAGACATTTCTCTGTGCACCCTGTTATGGTTAATGCAGAAACTCACAACTGTCTCGAGTACAGAGAATAAGGGCCTGTGGGGTGCTCAGATGAAATGGGGCATCAATATATAACATTCCCTCCTTACAAGGCTAAGAACAGGAAAGGAAGAAGACTGTAAGAGCCAGAGGTCACTGAGAACCAGAGTGGAACAATGTTGAGAACATAACAGCACTCCTGCACTCATGACCTCATAGCAACCTTGGTAGCCTGCATAAGATTAAGCTGGCTTACAATGGGAGAGAGTGTCAAATGTTCCAGTGTTGGGCAGGAGGGTGTTAGTTTGTTCCCAGCTGCTGAGCTCTGAAATAATCACACAGAAACCAGGTTATTTACAATACTGTTTGGCCAATAGTTTAAACGTATTTCTAACTTGCTCTTAGATCCTAAACTAACCCATCTCCATTAATCTGTGCATCACCATGAGGTCGTGGCCTTACTACAAAGTTTCTGCAGTCTCCAGCAGAGGCATCTGTCCCTGGTGGCTACATGTCTTCTCCCTGACTCTGCCTACTCTCTCCTCCTCTATCTGCTTGGAACTCCTGCCTTGCCCTATTCTGCTAAGCCATTGGCTGAAACAGATATATTCATTAACCAATAAAAGCAACACATAGACAGAAGGACTTTCTATACCACTCCACCACTACCTAAAATTTTTTTGATAGTTTATGGCTGCCAGGGCAGGGGGTAGAGCAATAACTTTGAGGATATGTCCACTGTTGGGCTAGCCATCCTCTGGTGGATGACCCCACACCTGTGAGAATATTATGGGAAGCACAAAGTGGACTCAGTAGGTTAAGTAGGAAAAGAGGACATAAAGTTGGAAATATTGTATGGGAGAGGTGAGGAGAACATTGAGAAGGAAGCAGGAGGAGATATAAAGAGTAAATGTGATAAATAAAATACATTATATTCCTGTTTGAAATTCAGGAATTTCAAAAATTACACTTGTTTTAAGAGTAAGGACGATGAAGGCATGGAGATGTAGCTCAATGGCAGAGTGCTTGCCTTGCATACATAAGGCTTTGAGTTTAATTTCTAATACTAAAATAGTAGTAATATAATGATAATGATACTGAAACTGGTTAAAATGAAGTATAGGACCATGAAATTTTGTGTTTTGAAAGGTATTCAAAAACAAAATCAGAATAACACTGGAGAAACCTGAAAAAAAGTTAAAGGTAAGAAAGGAGATGAAACAGGAACTTCAGAAGAAATGTTTAATTGAAAACAAACAGAACAGATGGCACATCTTAATCTGGGCCCTTCACAGAACAGATCAGTTTCACAAAACATTAATCTAGATTGCAACATCATTACAAAGTGACATGGGAAAACTGATTAACAGAGAACATGCAAAGCAGCTGATATATGTGTTAAGGGAAGATGCAAGTAAGGCCTCAGGCCTTACAGATGATAAAAATGAGCCCTTGTGAAGACTCGGCAGCAGAAAATCTCCACATAACAAAACACAATTTAATACTCAATAATGAATAAAACAAACCACTTTAATTTGCCAGAGAAGATTCTAAAAGCCATATATCATAATTTAGCAACAGCATGAACATAGAAATCTATAAATCAATGTCTATAGATTTAGAAATCCTCATTATTTAATAAAAGTCAATAACTAAGTTGGGGTTGTAAAACAGTTGGCAGAGTACCTGTCTAGAGTTCACAGGGCTCTGGGTTTGGTCTGTTGTACCTCATAAAACAGGCATGGTGGTATGCACCTGTAACCCCAGCACTCTGAAAGTTAAAGCAAGAGAATCAGAAGTTCAAATCACTCTCCACTACATAGCCTGGTCTACATGAAACCACCCCTTTCATTAAATATCAAGGGCTTTACTGTCACAGAACATCAGATCATTGTGTCAATGAAGGAGAAAACATTTTGATTTCAAGAGAAAACAAAACGCTTCCTGATATTATTATACAATTCTGGAATTTGGCGTCTACTAAGAATCACTATTTAAAACAACAGTTAACAATAAAGAAGGGAATTCCTCCTCTAAACACCAGGAACCAAATAAGGATGGTGGCTTTGCTTTCTGCTTCATGAATACTTAAGATACTTGTGAAAAATAACAAAGAAATAATACTATTCTCACCAAGAATTTTTTCATTGGGCTAGAACATGTGCATGCTAGACAAGTACACTATCACCCAGTTGCACCCCAAGGATTATTCTTCTGCATATATTTACACATGTATAGCATTATGACATTAAGAGACCGCATCTCTATGAGTTTTACAGATGATAAAAATTGTCACATGACTTCCTTAAAGTCTGGTAATCTTGGCTTCAAGCACAAGCTTCATTGGGGGCTGGTTTTTAGTAAGAAAAAAATAAGTGGAAAAAAGAGGTAATGCATAACATAAGTAGTATAAATCATAAACATTATAATAAAGCAATGAAGACAATTTCACTTTTATCAGTAATCAAAGAAGTGTTTGCAAAGAAAATAAGTATATTTTAAATTTATTAAATGGAGAAATACAAAGAAGGCAATAAGCAGTCTTTAGAAAAATAAGGGAAATATTTTCTTTTGTATGTTAAAGGAAGCAATAAAAATGAGAACAAAACACTTCATAGATCAAAATTTCATTGTATGTTAGTAGTCACTAGTTTTTGGTTCCAGACAGGATTAAAGAAATTATCCATTACAAGAAGACACTGTTACAATGAAGAGTTTACTGTTTGGTGGTTTCAAAGTCATGAAGGACAGGAAGTTGCCTGCTGTTTTGACAGTAGTAGAATGCTTCAGTAAGCACCAGTTGAACCACTGAACCTAAACTATACATAACTAAAACAAAACAAAAAACACATAAGAATGCTGATATACACTAATTATAATTGAAATACACAGAGAAGTTGAAAAGTGAGCAGAGGTTAAGAGCTAAAAGACAAGGAAGCAAATATTAGCAGTTCAATTAAAAGTGCATCAATACTGACCATAAAGGGGATCTCTGTTGCAAAACTCGAATGAGTCCAAATGGTACTAACTTTTTTATCAATGATTCTGATTGGGTTTTAACACCAGACTTTTAAAATTATGTTAATGTGCAGAGCCTAAGGAGTTACCTCATCAGTACAGAGTATATGAAACAAGATTAAGGACCTAAGTTTATATAAGTTATCAGAATTATATAAAAATTCTCAGCATGTGGATACATGCCTGTAATTTTGGTGCTGGTCAAGAAGAAACACAAGCCAGTCAACCTAGTTCTGTAGGCAGGTTCTGGATCAATGCGAAAGTCTGTCTGAAGAAATAAAGAAGAAAGCATCCTGAGGAGCACAACTAGGGACTAACTTCTAGGTTACACAGAGAGAGAGAGAGAGAGAGAGAGAGAGAGAGGGGCAGGGGAGAAGAGAGAGAGAGAGAGAGAGAGGGGGGGGAGAGAGTAATATATAGTAAAGCTGGAACTTGAGAGTAGACTCTACAAGTAGAAATACACAGAAAAGCATTTCTGAAGATCTTTTCCTGGAGTGAAAGGCTTTATTGTGCTGTGGTGGATGGTACTGAAATGATATGGATTGATAGGAACATTACCTATATGCATGTGTTTGTCTGTGACAGTGTGCTCATATGCAGTATGTGTGCACTCTCATATAGGTGTGTGCATGGATCCCTGTGTCTTCTTTAACAGAACACAGACCTTGAGCCACTGGGCAAATGAAATCCAGTGCTTTGGAATGATGTACATACAATACTGGTTTGTAGCCACAAAGTAAAAACAGTAGTATATTAGTTTCAATATGTTTTTTCTCTCTCACACAAAAAAGAAAAGATAAAAAAAGTTTCAAAGGTTTTTATTATAAGCATTCTAACAGTGGTGTTTTCTTTCTGGTGTCCTAGTGCCTCATTGTAAAGCCTCCCAATTTTTATTATGCTTATAAACCTAAAATTTGAATAAGGTTTAAGAATAGCCAGTTCCTATAATCATCACCTATTATTCTTATGTGAATGTGACATATATAGGATACACACACACATATACATACTTTCTTCAGCTGAAGACCTTGGGCATCCTTGGTCACATGCTATGCATCAATAATGACTACAGTTCTTCATCTCCTCTCCACATGACACCTTCACATTGTCTTTGTCTATAAGCTAATTCAGGCATTTTCTCAAAACATTTGCTTACCCACAGACAGTGAGTGTTGCAAGCAGACAGACATAAAGAGAGCATCAATTACCATCATTGCTTTCTGTGGTCCAGCCTAGGAGTCACAGTGTTACTTTTAATTCTTTTTGTGTGGGCAGATATGAAAGTATACCTGCATCCTGGGAATAGAACATAAACCCCCACCTCTTAATGAAAAAGTCTAATGCCATAATGTAAGAAAAACTCTTGGGATCAGACACACAGCTGTACTTCCATCTTGGAAAGTACCACAGGACATAAATCACCATATGAGCACAATAATTCTTATACCCAAATACATTCATCTCTCCCAAGAGCCTCATATCTCATCTTAAGTAAGCATCATGTTGCTACAAACAATGGTCTCCAGTTGCATTGATTTTCTCAACAATACCGTAATTTCATTCTTCTTCAGTCAAATGAAAACCTTGTGTGTGTGTCATCTTCTCTAGCCCTTCTTTTGTTTACAGATACCTTGGCTTATCTTGTTAATTTGACATTGTGTACTGTAGAAAAGATGTGTATGTTTTGCTTAGTATGTTTGCTTGGAGAACCTCTGATGCATCCAGTGTGGTATGGCTGAATTGTACAGCAATTGTGATTTCCAAAGAGACTAGATTTATTTACATTTTCACAATCCATGTGTAAGAATTCCTTTCATCCCCACATTTTACCCACACTTGTTATTATTTTTCTTAATGATTCTAACTATATGAGGAAGAATCCATCACTTCACTCGTTAATTATATACTAAATGTTATTACATTTTCCATACAATATAGTTTAATCATATTCTAACCTCCTCAAACTTTCCCATGATCCTTCCTATCTCCTGAAGCACCCAACTTCATGTTTTTTCTCTCACACACAAAAAAGAAAAGATAAAACAACAAGAAATGTGAAAATCAAAACAGACAACAAAAAACAATAAGACAAAATAAATAAATTAAACAGAAAGTGCACAAAATCACATGGAGTATGTCCTGTGTTGAACATAGGGCATTTCTTGGATTGTAAAGATACACAATGGCATTTCAGTAGAGAAAACTTATGTTCATTTTCCCAGCAGGAATGGCTTATATATAGCTTCTTGGGTAGGTAAAGGACTTTATGCTGATGTCCCATATCAATGCTGGGATTCTGTTTGGCTTCTACCTGTGAAAATCTTATTTATGTTGTCACAGTCTTATATGTAAATATGTCCTATTGTGACTGGAAGATAATTTTCTTAGTGTCATCCACTACCTCTGGCTCTTATCATCATTCTACCTCCTCTTCCACATAGATCCCTTAATATTGAGATGAGGGATTTGATGATGATATCCTATTTAGGAGTGAGTGCCCAAAGTCTCTCACTCTCTGCACATTGTACTGTTATGTATCTCTTTGCTAATTGTCATCTACTGATAGAATTTTCTTCAAAGGTTGAGTGTTATGTGGATAGTAATATGTCATTGGCAGTTATGTTATTACTGTGTTCCTTGAGCAGAATAATAGAAGTATGATGTGGGATTCCCCTTTGTATGCTGTGAATGTGTTTTGTTAATGAATAAAGCTGCTTTAGTCCTATAGCAGGGCAGACTAGAGGTAGGCAGAAAAACAAAGCTGAATACTAGGCAAAAGTAGGCAAAGTCAGGGAGATGCCATGTAGCTGCCAGAGAAGACAGACATGCCCTGGAAATTTACTGGTAAACCACAAGCCTCATAGTAAAACATAAAATAATGGAAATTTAAAATAAAAGAGCCAGCTATCAATATGCATAAGTTATTGGCCAAACAATGTTTTAAGTAATATAGTTTCTGATCGGTTATTTGGAGTCTGAGTAGCCAGGAACAAACTAATAGCCTTTGCCAACAGATTGGCACACCAGTGTGTGCCAGCTAAATCTACATAAATCCTAAGAGAGCTTGTAAAGGAATTATAGACACAAAAAAACAAAGTTTAGCCACATTTTTTCAGATGGGCTCTCTTTGCTGGTGGCAAGACATGGCCCCTTTAAGAGAGATAGAGAGATTTTCCAGATTCAGCATTAGGAGCAAAACAAAACAAAAGAAAACAAAAAAACCAAACAAACAAACAAAAAAGATGTGGCTTCTTTAAAAAGAGTGGATACCTGGTTTGACAGCACAAATGGCTCTGACTCTTCCAGCTAGGAAGCTTGAAGCATTTAAATGGGGTCTGTGAGCAGGAGGCTATAAATTGCTTAATGCTGACAGAGACCCACTGACCCTGATTCTGGGGTGGAGAGAATGGCTCTCAGAGGAAGTGAACATGCTTCCACCATGTTGCACTGGATGGAGCAAATAGGCAGGATCACAGAGTTGGTCCTAGCTATGCCCACTTAGCATTTAAAAGAAAAAATAAAAGATACTCCTGGTCAGGACACAATTACAGATACACAATAAAGTCAGATTCAGATTTTAAAAAAAGACCTCTGAATGAGTCACAGTGTTAGATAAATGCACATAGGCTTGAGAGAGAGGAAAAAGAGTAAAGAGACAGTAAAAGTAATATAAAAGAGTACAGAAGTCATAGATTAAAGGAGTAAAGATAATAAAATAAATATTAACTTGCAGAAAAAGTAATAGAAAAATAAGCCATATAAAGATGGAATATGCACTGTGAGTCTGTATTATGTATATTATTGTGTTTTCTTTAAATTTTTTGACTGTGAATGAGCTAAGCACAGAGAGACATTTCATTGTACAGCCTGCTAAACTAAACAAACATATATATTTTAAAGGTTTATTGACTTCAAAATTTGGGTCTAAGGATTTGTTGCTTTGGAAAATAGGTTCTTCTTTTGTTCCCACAGAGGATGAGAACTTGTGGAATCTTTCCAGGCTAATGGTGGTTTGCCCAAAAGGTCACCGTGAACACCCCCAAAATTACTCCATGCAACACAAAGCAGGAAGCAGTTTGGTGAGAGCTACTCCCAAGTTCCCAAATATTGTTTATAAATGTTTATTTACATTTAAAGGGGGATATGCTATAGAGATTTACATTGGTATAGGTCTTGGTTTATTGATACAAATTTAAAATCAGTTTTGTTATATATATTTCTGCTCTTGATTAAGGTATTGTATTTGTGCAGCTCATTAAAAATGTAATGTATAATTAAGAAATGTAGGTTAATAAAGAGTCATCTGTAACAGTCAAACTTGTAGTGATGTTTGTTAGGTTTTCTAGATGTACAGAGATATATTTCAGAAGGATAAATATTCTTCACTTCTTTCAAATACTGCAGAATATGGCATTTAAAATGTTTTAAAAACTTGGGACTTTTAATGACAATGAGACACATCTGCTCCTGACACCACCAATCTCCTTCAAGAGGATGATGGGCACTAAAGAGGCTCTTTGCGGAGTTTGCTAGCCATTTGAGCAAGAAACTGCTCTTGCCTGGACTGCTTGATGTTATAATGTATGAACTGGACATGCAGGACCCACAGAAAAAATGACTTCTGAACTAGTCTAAAGGTGAGATGATCCTTCAGGGTCCCTGCTTCATGAAAAACCAAAATGAGTCTGCTAGGTATTCTGCAGAACTTTATTGACAAATTACCAATATAGGTGGAAATGCCTTTGAAATTTCATGTTTTATAAAAACGTCTGCCAGATACTATGGGCCTGTGGGCTGAAGATGGGTGCCCCAATGTTACAAAAGAACTTTGGGTGACTGTCCAAGTAGTATTAATTCTAGAGTTTTGAAAGTTACTTACAATGTACTTCCTGTTTATTTAGCTAATATTATATCTTTCTGGAGTCTTTGATGGAGTTGAAGAATAGATAGTGAGTTTCAGTTTTCCTTAGTTATAATAAATGATAAAAATATTGCAACTATAATTCTTTTTGGTAATTTTTGTTGTAAGTAATCTTGCTCTGTTAAAGTTAAAACTTTCCTTTTATTTAAACAGAAAAGTGGAAATGTGTGGGAAGTCTTTCTGTATATGTGTTGCTTTTATTTGTTAATGAATAAAGCTTCTTTGGGCCAATGGCTTAACAGAGTAAAGCCAGGCAAGAAATAAAAACAGAGATATATAGAGAGAGTAGGCAGAGTCAGGGAAAAGCCATGTAGCTGCCACAGGAGACAGATGCCTCTGCCGCAGCCTGCTGAACTTTACTGGTATTCCACAACTTCATAGTGATGCACAGATTAATGGAGATGGGCTAGTTTAAGATATAAGAGCTAGTTAAAATATGTTTAAGCTATTGGCCAAACAATATTGCAAATAATATTGTTTCTGTATAATTATTTTGGGACTGAGCAGCCGGGAATAGCCTCTACCAACAGAAGTAGGTTTCCCTTGGGGCATATGATCTACTCCATCTCAGGTTCTTGGTCATTATGCCAATATTTTTTAAAGAATTGTTAAAGATGCAGGTTCTAAGTAATTGAATCATTTCTGGTTATTAACAAGGGCACCTTAGTTGAAGTCTCTCAAGGAATAAAGAATTTCTTGAAGTCTGACAGCTTATGAATTGAGAGAAAAGTTATGTCAACTTGTTTACTGAACAATCAATAGTGGAAATGTATCTGTTAGCTATGACTCTTCCTATACAAAGATGAGAAAACTGCAAAGTAGGCAATAGCTCCATTCTCTGATAATTCAGAAAACCAGGAGACAATGTAGAATGGAGGTTTTGGAAATAGAAATAGCCTTCTGCCTAAAATGGCTCTGCATTATTGCATCTTTAGCCCTGTACATTAGCCTCAATTTTACTCTGCAAGTCATGTGACCTTTTTCCCAAATTGTTTTCAAAACTACTAATTTGGAAATTCAAAGGCCCATTTACATTTTGCATTGTCTTTATTTCTCCAGTCATTGTCTTTATTTCTTTTTACATCTTATAAACTCTCCATGAATCAATTTATAATCAACTGTAACAGGCTACTAGCCACATGTATTGAACTATTTAAGAAAAGTTTTTCTCTATTTTAGACTTTCTGTCTCAGTCAGCTTTGGAGCATGGTGCTTACAAAACAGCTTCTTGTCTGGAAAAGCCCTATGAGGCTTTTTTTCTGATTGAGTGGCTCTCTGAGACAGTCTAAAGTCCTGAGGCATGTTATCTTCCATGTAGAATTTGTCTCTTAGGTCTTTCCTGAACTTTGGAACTTGGCACTCAACAATGACAAAGTTTTATTTCAACACTGGCACAACCTGGCTCCTTTGTATTTAACAATTATTTCTCCAGTTTCTTTCACATTACATTATAAACATGCTAAGGAACCAAGGAACCTTCAGCCATTTGCCCATAATTCTCTAATTCAACCAGTCATTCTATTTGGCTCATTTTCTACTTGCCTCATCGAACAGCTAACTCATTACTAGATTTCCATAGGTCAATTTCCTTTTCTGAGATTCTCTTCATTTTTTTTCTCTTTAATTTGTCACGAAAAGTCCACAGTGGGGTTATTAGAGTTCCTTTAGGTCCTTCCAACTACTGCCTGGTAAGCAAAGCTAGTTTTATACTTTTAGATTCTGCTTATCTTGACCCATAACCAATACCAGGTGATCAATTCTTCATTTGCTAGTAGCACCTAGAATACCCACTCAAAACTTAACCAGCTAAAACAACACTGAAGTGGGTCATGGCCTATAATCTTTGCACAGCTCCCCATAAGTTGCCTCTGTTCAGTAGAACCAAGGTGACTCTAGGCTGGGAGGTGAGTCCTACATCCAGTATTTAATGGTTCTATCAGCAAGGGTTTCAGTGTCTCTAGGTTGTTTCTTATAGTATGATAGCTGGTTTCACCCTACATCATCCTAAAGGAGTGGAAGAGGGAATAATAGAGAGAGGGAGAGAGAGAGAGAGAGAGAGAGAGAGAGAGAGAGAGAG
>LOJH01005100.1:0-21659 GCA_001685095.1 Ellobius talpinus
GGAAGGAAGGAAGGAAGGAAGGAAGGAAGGAAGGAAGGAAGGAAGGAAAAATAGAAAGGGAGAAGGGGAAGAGAGGGAGCCTAGTGTCCCTAAAAAATATCCCTGCTCCCTGACCCCCAAGGTCACCTACCCTTGCAAGCCTTCCGGTGGGTGATGGGCTTGCCCATGTCGCGGTAGAAGCCCTCCTTGCAGTAGTGGCAGTGTCGGCCTGCAGTGTTGTGGCGGCAGTTGAGACAGACGCCCCCGCTCTTGCGCCCTGACAGCTTGTAGAGCTCCATATTGAATCTGCAGCGCCGAGCATGGAGGTTGCAGTTGCAGGCTGCAGGGGAAACAAACAGAAGCCATCACTGCAAGGGGAGAGGAGGACACCCCGGTAGAGGTCCATCCCAGGTGCAGGAAAGTCACACACTCTGGGAGCCTTTCCTTAGCTCCCTCGCTGCACGCATAAACACTGATCCAGCACTTCACAGTGCCCCAGCTGAGGCCTCCTGAAATTCGTGTCTTAAAGTCCTGCCCACACCATGATCTTGGATCTTGGACTTGCAACCTCCAGAGCTGGGAGAAATAAATGTGTTTAAGTCCCTCCAGTGGGAACAGACCACTGGCTTCCACCTCTGCCATCACCTACTCCTACATCTACATCTCCCATTCCTCTGCCACCAAGGGCTCTGGAGCCAATGCCCCTCTCCTTCCCACCATCCAAAACCACAGAAGACCTCCAGGTTTCTTCTCTACAGCTTTCCCCCGCCAGTCCACTTCTTTCCACTTCTTGGGTCTGTGCACTAGCTGGGAAGTGAGTACCTCTCACCCTCCCACCCACCTGCCGCCATGCCCCTAATTCCTGCTTCTCACACTACCTCTTCGCCCATGACCCTGCAAACCCTCACTTCCAGCTCCAAGTCTGGGGTCTCTACTTGGACCCAGAGGCACCTCCCCACATCTGCCCCTTCCTCTCCATCCTGCTTCTGTCAGCCTGTATCTGCAAGATTCAACCAACCGTGTGGATCAAAAACATCCGGGGAGAACTGCATCTATACGGAAAGGCACTGTTTTCCTTGCCATTAATCCCTTAAAATTACATTGTATTTACTGACATAACATTTAGATTTTACTGGGCAGTATAACATATCTAGAGATGCACTCTAATGAGGGATTTTACACAGACATGGGAAGATGTGTATAGGCTATGTGCAAACACGATGCCACTTTACGGAACGGATTCCATGATGGAATTTTTGTGCCCTCAGGGAATGCTGGGGTCATTTCATAGAGACAACTGTGACCAGAGCTGGGTTTTTCTAAGCACCAACCTGAGGGTGGTGTCCATAAGGAAGAAGTCAAAATCATTTAGCATAGTCTTGGGGGCTCTTCACAGGCCAGACTTACTCGCTCCCAGTCTCAGCTCACTCCCTAGCTTCCTACTCCCTCCTGTCTCATTTATTCTGAGCTCTGGTCAATTTCTAAACCATGCCAAGTGTGGGGGTGTCCCTCCTCGTCCAAGGCCAGCATGTATTCCTATCCCCTATGTCGACCCTTCTTCAAGGCTGCAGCCGTGTTGTCATCCAGGAGGTGTGACTTCAGTGTCACTTCCAAGTTCACTTCTAGCTCTTGCTTGGCAGAGGCCCCCAGCATGTCCCCCAAAGTGTTCTCTTTACCTCACACTAGGATCATGCCCCCTGCCCCCAGCTTCTTTCTCCCGGCTTCAAATTCTAGGATACTGTCAGCTGTAAGCCAACCACACTTGATCCCACCCTACTTTTTTTTAAAAGCATATATCAATCACACAAAATTGCGAACATCGTCATGACATTTTCATAGATGTGTATAGCATACTTTAATCACATTCACACTGTCCTGTTTTTAGGCTGTGTTCTACACATGTTTATGGAATTTCTAAAGAAATGATGTGTGAATGGAGGTGGGGCTTTTCTTTTGTCCCAACCACCTGGTCCTGAATAAAGATACAAAAGCTTATATTAATTACAGAATGTTTGGCCTATACTGAGGGTTATTAATAACTAGCTCTTACATTTAAATTAACCCATTTCTATCAATCTGTGTATTGCCACATGGCTGTGGCTTTACCAGTCCTCTGGCATCTTGCTTCTTGGGCAGCTGGCTCATGTCTCCCCGACTCCACCCTTCTCCTCTCTGTATTTTCAGTTTGGCTTTCCTGCCTAGCCTTATTCTGCCTTGCTATAGGCCATAGCAGCTTCTTTATTAATCAATGACAGCAATACATAGTCACAGTGTACTGAAGGATTACCCCACAGCACTTCCCCTTTTCTGTCTAATCAAAAATATTTAACTTTAGCATAGTAAAGTTACATACAACAAAACAGTTATCAAGTAAGAATTACAATTACAATACCTATTCCATTAATATTGTGCAAAATTAGAGAAAATATTCTATTATCTATCTTATCTTGGTGAGTTTAAAGATTTATATCTAATTAACCTTTTTATCATAACTAAGAAAAACTATAATGCTTAAAGCCATACACTTAGAAACAAAAGCAAAAAGGGAAAAGTTCACTCCTGTTTCCACAAACCACTGTGACCACAGCGGCTTTCTATTGGGCCAGCCATGGGACCATTTCTTATTTTTCTAGAAATATAGGTCATACCTATCTGCAACTAGCTTTGTAGCCTCTTTTTCAGAATGGACAATTTTTAGTGTCGAATATGACTCAATATGATCTTTAAAGATTGTGTGGTTCTTAGAGTGTATAACACTGTGGATCTTTAGTGGGAGATGGACATGGTGATCTTTAGTGGGAGATGGACATGGTGATCTTTAGTGGGAGATGGACATGGTGAGCAAGCAGTCTCTCAAAGCTGGTCAGCCAGGCTGTTCCCTGCTGCTCAGGGTTAAACCTGGAGCCACCTTAGAACATGCACATCTCCTGAAGGACAGCACATTCCTCAAGGCAGAATTCTGAGTTAAGCTTTGATTTTCCGTATTTTTAACATTTGATCAAAAATGCCAAGTTGCCCTCAAGGAAGGCTGAACTGGCTTTGCCTCTTACTAGCAGGAAGTGACAGCTCTTATTTCACCACACCCTTGAAAAGAATAACAATACACATTTGGTATCAGCATTTGAAAAAAAAAAGTTTGCAAACTGTCTGGAGAAAAGACCCACACATGACACCCACCTGGTGTCTATGATTACAGAAGACGGGGTACATCTTCTTGTGTCTCCATTTCCGTCTCCGTGCATGCATTGCCTGCTTAGGCCATGGCCCAATTTTCCTCTCTCTATGGGTGGCTTAAAACACTGGCCTTCTCTACTATGTAAGCTGTAAATGTTTTTACTGGTTTCTTATTCGGATGCTATTTTTACTTGTGAATATTTTATTTCTTTACAACTGCCACTTTGATTTTGTTCTCTGGTGTCAGAAGCTTCCTTGAATATTCTTCCAAGAGTCAGTCCCCAAATCATGTGCCCTGTAGTCACTCAGCTGACAAGGACAGCTTTCATGGAGGTGTCAAGGCAGTACCTATCCTGAAGTCCAAAAGCAGATAGAAGCTCGTTTGGACTAGAGAACAAACCTGACTCCAAGAACTGAAGTGTCCCTGTGCAGATGTCCTCAAGTGATGAGTTCAACCGAGCACGTAGAAGCTGCATCTCTACCCTCTACGTAGAGGACTGTCATAGCCACTGCCTCCGTGGACTCTCTCAACTAGACAAGGGACAGGACATACTCAGAGATGTGCAGTGACCAACCAGCCAGCCCAGCACTGAGAAGTCAGTGAGGATAGTCCTGGCCTGGAGCAGAGAGGTCGTCCTGCTGCTAGACTACCCCAGAGAAGATGACCAGCATCACCATACAGAACAGCTGAACCTGAACTACAGACCAGAGCTTGGATCTTTCCTGTGAGAACAGAACCCCCAAGACCTGGTGTCCCTGCCCAGCACTAGGAATCTGCCAGGATCCCCAGGGCCTCACTCCCCTTAGGTGTCCTCTGCACACAGAAAGGTCTCATCACAGCATCTTTTGGTCCTTCGTGGAAGCAGACACACCCCTGTGTCCCCTCTGTAAAGAAGGCTCTAGCTGCCCAGCATCCAACAGTCCTCTGAGAGTGTGAGGCTGCCTTTTTTACCCCTTGGGAAAGCTCAAGCTAGAATCTCCTTCCATGCACCGCTCACACCAACAAAAGGTTATTCCCAAACAACTGCTAATACAAAAGAAAACTCGGAGGCCAACATCAAAAAGTAGCCCCTGCCCCTCCTTGAGCTGTCAGGGAACATCAAGTGATAATTACCCATGCTTGGACTTCTGCAAAGTATTTTACAGCTTGTTTTCTTTTCTCTTTGTTTTATTTTCTCTACACAAATGGAAAAATGCATTGGGCAAAGTGGCTCACATCTGGATCCCTCAGGTCCACAAAGAGGTGTCACCCAACTCCCACCAACCGCAGGCCTTGCCTCTGAGAGACACCCTAATCCCTGGTGCCTTCCTGTTTATCTCCTGCTTCTCTCCCAGGCAAAAATATTGGGTATTAGTTTCATTATCAGATTTCACGGCGGGAAGGAAAAGGGCAGCCTTGTGAGAACAGAGGTCAACCCAGGAGAGACAGGGGTGGGGGAAGCTGAGACCCTCCTGGGGGACCAGCCTGGCCCAGATCAAGGAGCCCTGCCCCACTGGTAAGACTTGGTAGTTTATCTAGGGATCCCCTGGTCTCTCGTAGAGACACAGCTACGTCCCCACTAGCTAGCATGCTGAGATAAGCTAGATTTGTCTCCCATGGCTGTATCTCAAGTTCCCTAGGAGAGGCAGGGAGGGGTAAGAAGAGCAAGGAATCCCCAACTCCACCCCTCCAACCAGGAACCTGACAGAAAGAGAAAGTGGACCAAGAGCCAACTCCTGTTTTCCTCACCCACCCAAACGTCCTCTGAGTCCTTAACTTCCAACTTTAAGTCTTTTCATTCATCTCTCGTGTCAACCTGAACTTACCCAGCCCCTCGACACCTGCAGCGGAACTCTATTCAACACACACACACTAGCTGCATGCTAGTCCATGCATGAACTGGGTGAGATACAGAGGCAGGAGATGTACACACTGCCCAAGGGACTCCTCCCTTAATGGAGGAAACGGTCAGAATTTACATTGATCGAGTGGGACAGATGTTCTTAATCAATTTTGTTGCTTCACTGGGGACAAGGAGAAGGTTTGATCTGCTAGCCCACAGCAAGCCTTGATTACATTTTTATTGTACAGCTAAGAGAAAGCAAACACTCAAGAGAGAAGGTGCATGGGTGGATAACGAATTGGTATGGGTGGGTGGATTAACTGATTGGTGAGTAGATGGATGGATGGAGAAGATGGATGGGGTAGATGGGGAGAAAGATGAAATGGTTGATGGATGGACCCATGGGATGGATGAATGAGATGGATTGGTGGATGAACTAGATGAACGGAAAGGATGTAGGATGGGGTGGGTTGGTGGATGGGGTGGCTAATTGAATGGGTATATGAATGGGCAGGCAGACAGGAAGGTAGATAGATAGGACCAAGAGGATTTGCTGTCTGGCCCTCATCCTAAAGGCATAGTCATGTAATTTTCCAGCATTCTTGCTCTGAATTAATTTAAACTCATCTTTGTGCTTTGATTAGACAATTTAATTCCATTTAAATATACTTCAGTACTTTAGCAAAAACACCCTTCATCTATACCCTATAGACTCTTCCTAGGGCTCCGAACACAGAGAACTGAGTCTCAGCTATTCGATGAGTTTATGAAAACATAGGTGTATGATTTGCTCCCCAAACACCTGATAAACTAAGCTGCACGCCTACTAGGATTATTCCAGGTCCAGAAAGCATTGTTAATGCATATTGTTACTCTCCAAAATTCACGTGGTTCTGGCCTGTCCGTGAAAACAGGAAGGCCATCGGGCCATGGGCCTGCTTAGAAGCTCTGGTGTTAGACCCAGAGCCCCTTCTCTGTCCTCCTATCACACAGGACCATGGGATTGGATGATTGGAGGGAGGAAAGAAAGAAAGAAAGAAAGAAAGAAAGGAGGGAGGGAGGGAGGGAGATGCTATAGTGGTAGATTATTTGCATTTTGATAAATAAATCCTGCCTGAAGACCAGAGGCAAAGCTAAAGCCACTAGAGGTCAGGCAATGGTGACACACACTTTAATCCCAGGATTTGGGAGACATAACCAGATGGATCTCTATGAGTTCAAGGCCACCCTGGGCTACAAAGGATCAATGGAGAAATAAATCCAGGCAGTGGTGGTCTATACCTTTAATCCCAGTACTAGAGAGTCATGCACCTTTAATCTCAGCACTAGAGGGAATATAAAATGAGAGGAGAGAGAGGCTGTCTGGTTAGTCTGTAGTCGCCCAATCTTGGTAGAGGTAAGACTTCTCTAGCAGTTTGGCTGCTTTGCTTTTCTGGTTTTTGAATTGAACCCTAATATCTATCTCTGGGTTTTTATTATTCATGCTACAGATGGACGGATGAATAGGCAGTTGGCTTCATTTCATCCTTCCTCTCTGGAGCAGTTCTTTTGAGAAACTTGCCTGGGTTCTTTATACAATCGGTAACAGAATTCTGGACTTAGATGTCTACCTCTGGACTGGCAAAAATAACCTGCAAAACACCATCTGCAGGCTGGGTGCTTTCTTTCTTTCTATTTTTTTTTTGTTTTTGAGGTAGGGTCTCACTATGTAGTTCAGCTTTGGCTGTCCCATAACTCACTATGTAGACCAGGCTGACCTTGAACTCACAGAGATCCACCTGCCTTTGCCTCCCAAGTGCAGGGATTAAAGGTATGAGCCACCACCAGACTAGGTATTTTCTGTGAAAGAAACTGGTCCCCAACCCTGAGCTCTCTGTGATCACTCAGAGGCACACTGCGAAGCATCTGTATCACTCGAACATGGTCAGCACTTCCGGTTTCCCTCACTGTTTCTGGGAGTACCATGTAAAGAAAAAGAGGCCTACTCTGGCTTGCTTTTAGGAGATCTGGAAGCAAGTAAGAGAGTCCTGCCTCATGGTGTCTATTCCCAGAGGGGAGAGAGGTCTATGGAAGACCTGGGATCTCTCAGCTATGGGTAGAACTGCTGGGACAGACAGTCAGAAGACAGCCATCTTGCTGGGTCCATCTGGGAACCGGATAGAGAGGACAAGGCCTGAAAGGAGACCCAGAGACCGGCCAGGATGCTCTACCCTTACTGTTCCCACCGTGCCTGCATTTATCAGTCCAGCTGGGGATTCACTAAGGGGCTTCTCCTTCTCTGAGACAGAATATGACTATATAGCCCAGGCTGGCCTTGAACTTGTGGTGATCCTCCTGCTTCAGCCCCCCAAGTGCTGGGATTGCAGGCATGCCACACTATGCCACATTCCAGAAGTGTGTCTGTCCCCTTCTTCACCCCCCTCCCCAGGCAGTCTTGTTTAACCCAAACTGGCCTCAAACTCACTAGGTAGCCAAGGATGTCCTCCACCTTCTGATACTCCTGCCTCCTCTTCTAGGATTATAGGCTGGTGCCGGCCACCATACACAGTTTATACACTGCTGGGGACAGGACCCAGAGTTGCCTGCATGCTGAACAAGCACTTACTCTACAGACTGAGCAACAGCCCCAGCTCCTTCGGATAGATGTACGACAAACTCCCAGGTCACGCTGTTGCTTTCGGCCTGTGGACTTGTGCCACCCGATGGAACCGAAGGAGAAGAACCCAGTTGGACTGTCACCCACCCTGTGGAGAAAGTGCCTTGCAGCAAGGTGAGGGTGGTGCTTCCAGCAGGTGGCCTCTGAGGAGGCAGTGGACAGGGCTCTAGCTTCATTAAAACAAAACAAGGCAAAAACAACAAAAATACTTCTTAAATAATTGCCACAAAGTCATAAAAATATTTGAGAGCTATTTTTAAGAGTTGGAGGCTACTCCTATTTTCTTTTATTTATGACCTTGCTACTCTATTTGGTACACTGTTTACTTGGAAATTGTCTGTCCCTTGTTTATTGATTGTAACCATTCCTCCCACGGTGTCTTCTGAGCCTAGTTTGTGGAAACTCCTAAAAAGGTCCAGCTGTGCAACCGTGGCTGCACACACCTGGCTCCTGTCTGCACCCGGGGATGGTGCTGATCTGAACTCTCAAAGGCTTCTCTTTGGAGGAGAGGCTGAGGTAAGATGGGCCCAAGGGCTCTGGTATTCATGGCAATTGTGTTTAAAGGTAAGCTGGATCAAGGTAACCCTGGCGGACGATGCATTTACACCGCAGATTCCAGGTGTTGCTTTATAACGGGGAAGTTCGGTTGCAGGCACACTGGCAGTCAACAAATGCTGAATGCTTCTATAAGTCAGGAGCTACACAAGGAACTGGGATGCAACAATGAACAGGACAGAGCCTCCAGAGATACCCAGATATAGTCAGTTAATCCCGCTGTCTCTGCTGCCTCAGCCTGAGGCCCACTACTAGTGCAAGACTTCTAGACTGTAACCAGAGGTGCCAAATGGCCAGAGACAGTGCAGTGGAGACCAGTCAATGTAAACTCAAGGGCATGGGCAACCACCAAGAGAAGGGGACATGACACAGGAGGAGCCTGGTGCCAGTCAAGGTTCTTGAGCATCCGATCACTGAAGCTGCCTCTTCTCAATTTCAACTTAATAAAACCATTGGCAAACATGGTCCCTATACAGGACTGGGAGAACTCATTTACCTAAATGAAGAATCAGGTGACATGCCCTTCCATAGTGGGCAGGACAGAGCTCAGGCTATGCAGTGCTTGGGGATGGGAGAGGCACGGTAAGGCACCTTAAGGCCAGAGAGGGGGCTGTGATGACACTCCCCCCACTTACCCCGCCTGGCATGATCACCCATTCATTTCACTCTGCAGATATGAACAGAACTCCTCAGTGGGACCTGATTAACCCTACCTCCCTTCCCCTCTCTCAAGACAGGAGCACCTCTTCTGTCTCTCCAGTTGTGGTTTTCAATTCAAGGAGAGTAGAATAATGTCTCAAGGCTACCCTAGGGCTCAGGGGAGGAGAGCTGAAAATGTGGACCTCTAACAAGGTCTCAGGGAATGGCGATGCTGCCACACTTTGAAAACCACTGTGCTAGAGAGAACGGGGGGGGGAAAGAATGCCCGAGGCCCCAGGTCCTGGGAGCTCACAGAGGGACAGGATACATGGGACCATACCTTACATGTATTTAAAATGCCACACTGCATGTAGCCATTCACCATCACTAAGAAAGAGTGAGGGCACCAAGTGAAAGGCTCTTTAACCTGCTTGGCCCCTCTGAGCCTGTATGTTCTCTTCTGAAAAATGAACTCATTCAGTCTGACCCTTTCTCTGTATGGTGGACTTTTCCCCCCTGCCTCTAAATGTCTGGAAATGCATCTTACTATACCTTATGACAGACTTGAAGACTGCCATCAGCAGACATGGGAACCCACCTGTGAGATCAGGACAGAGGCATCTCAGGAAGCAGTGAGGCCTCTGGGAGTAGCATAGGTCAGGCTGGACAGAGCAAGCAACAGGGAAGGGGAAGGCGCAGGCAGATCAGGGTTAAGACCGTGGCTCTCAGGAGGGGTCCTGCAGGTAGAGGTGGCCAGTCTTAGCGGTATAACGATACCAGAAAGGGTGTGGCAAAAGGGAATGGTAAATACAGGGAGGGAGAGCATGGGGGCCGCTCATCAGGGTCCCTGGCCAAGGAACCTATTTTGACAAACAGCAAAGGGAATGGTTCCACTGCTTGGAGCTTTCCCATCCCAGGTCAGTGACCTGGATCACCTGAGCAGACATGGCCCTTCGGGTCAACCGTAGTCCAACCATACATCACAGCACCGGGGCCACTCAGCTTACAGCCTCCCACACCACTGAGATGGGGAAGGCACAGCGCTAGGTATTTTAAGAGCGCAGATGCAGAACATTTGTTATGGTCTGTTGCTACGATAGCTGTCTTACTATTCGTTACAGACACAGGAAGAGTATTATATATGTATTCACAGCACCTTCTACCACGAGTGGTTTAATGTAGCCTATGGCATATTGGAAAACACCATACAGACAGACACACAGACACACACAATAGGGAGGGGCGCTGTAGATTCCTCTGAGGCTGGAGCAGGATGAAGGGTTCTAACAGAAGACTAAAGAGCACAGAGTGAATAGGGTTCCATTCTTATGAGCCCAGAAACTCCTGAAGCCAAATTATCCCAAAGTAGCCCCTTTCCTCTCAGTGCATCCTCTTGGAGGACAGGCTCAAAGAGTCCTTTATCCTAAGGTTCCAATTTGAAAATAAAACCTGACTGCCTCTTCCTTACTTACCAAGGCTCCATTCTGATACCAGGGATGCTGTGGGTGGTAGGAGAAACGGGAAAACAATGTGGGAAGTGCTTTGGAAATGCAGGGTCCTGAGTGAGGCGGCCAGGGAGGCCCGCCTGCCAAAGACCGGCTTAGATGGTTTCTGATAAAGTCTCTCAGATAAGTGGCCGGTGTTTGTTGAGGGCTTAGGGAGCTTTAGCCAAGTCTGATCACAAAGCGAACCTCTGTCAACAGTCCTTCAGGCCACTAATAGGGCCAAGCAAACACTACAGTCACAAGTTCTTCACACCTGTGGGGCTTGGGAAAGGTTCGGCCCCTTTGTCCACAGGCAGACAAAGAAGCTGCCAAGAAAGCCTGGGCCCCCACCCAGCCGAGCCTCCGGGCATCTGGAGAAAGGCCTGGGGTCAAGACAGACAACTTGAAGTCTGGCCAGCCCTGTCTCCCTCTGTGAGCAGAAACAGCTCCCACCAGACAGGGAGACCCTCCAGTGAACAGAGTCTCTGTGAATGGGCAACAGCAAAGGACATTTCAAAGCTGGGGCCAGGGCCACCGGCAGTATTAAGGCCCTGGAGTCGGAATGACCCGAGAGTACAGCCAAGGCTTAGAGGTTCATTCTCCCCTCTGTGCAAGGCCACTGTCCCCTCCCCTCTGTTGACTGCAGGGCCATCTCCCAAATCTACTTGACCTTGCCGTCATTTTTTCCACTGACTCCTTTTCTCTGTAAACATCTTAGCCTTTTCTTTCCCCTGCCCTTTTTTGGCTGCTCCACCTTCCCCTAAGGCTTTGAAATGACCCTCTCCTAACTGGCCCAGGCCTTCCCTGTGCAGGACCACTCTGGCTTTGGCCTGCACAAACACCCTCCTCCCCAGCCCTCTCTGCGGAGGACAGGCCGAGGTCTGGGTAAGCCCTGAGCAGCCATCAATTCTTCGGCTGCAGCCCTCCTCAGATCCGCCCTCTCCAGAGCTGGGCTCCAACAGATGGAGGGTGGGCCTCCATCTGCCCTGTCACCTCCCCCAGGGAGGTCATCCTTGGCCCACTATGTCCCATTCCCAATTCTAGGCCTTCCCCACCTCCAAACAATCCTTCACTCAAAATCTCTCTTCAAACATTCCTCTCAACGTGTCACCGCCCTGTTCTGGAACCTTCCACAGCTGCCTGTTTCTGAAGAGATGCAAAGTCTATTATTCTCAAGGGCATTAAAAAAAAAGGTTTCAAAATGGAGGTCCAGGGAAAAGTGGCTCTGTGGTGAAGAGCACCAACTGTTCTTCCAGGGGACCCAGGTTCAATTCCCAGCACCCACACGGCAGTCTGTAACTCCTGTTCCAGGGGACCAAACGCCCTATTCTAGTCTCTGTGGTGCACACACCTGATGTACAGACACACAGCTGACAAAGCGTCTGAAAACGTTTATTTTAAACAGAGGTCCAGAGAGTGACTTACAGCAGAAACGTCTCAGTCCACTTCCACTCATGACGGAGCTCCGTCAGCCAAACAGGAAAGGGGATGTTCCCCCATGGCAACACAGAGCTTGGGAGAGGAGTGGCCTTCCAAGGTTCCCTAGCTTACCCTCTTATGGGAGAGATGGGGAAAATGTGGCAGACACTTTGCCAAGGACCTGGCAACAGTTAGTGATGATTAACTCTTTACCTAACTAGTCCAGGGCACTCACCAGACCACCTGCATGGGAAGAGCTGCATGGTCCTGAGCTTGATAACCCGCCTCCTGGCTACTGGAATCCTTCCTAAAGGCAGATAATATTCAACGCAAAGGCAGTTGTCTGAGAAAAGCTCACCCCCTCCCCTGGAGGGGAAGCCACTGCCATGAAATCCTCTGCCTTGTGACTCATATGCCCTGCCAGATGCCTGCTTGCAGCATGGGGGCTTCCTTCCAATCGCTTTCCCCAGAGGTGGTACACAGGCTCCATGCACTGGACGTATGAGAGCTGACTTGCCAGGGGAATAGGCCAAGCCTGGCTCCCAGCTCCCTGGAGTCATTTCCCATCTGTAATGGGTCCCATCACCAAGGCTGGCACATGCGGGACTCCAGTAGTGTTGGGGGAGGATGGCATCGGTTGAGGGCTTAATGACTTTGCAGCCCTTCTGTTCTATACCAGTGGGGAGGATGCCCAATGGCAGGGCTGCGGCCCTCCTTTCACCGCAGCTTCCAGAAGCTGCGCCCCTCTCTACATGACCAGCTAGCTGCACAACCCTCTGGCTGATTCTGACTTGGGTTTCAAGCTCCAGGGACAAGTCAGCCTACACGGCTACAGGGACTCCACACTGCACATAGCCAAGAGCCTCACGGCCACAGGTCCCGACCATGACGGAGGCAGGGTTTTGGTGAGCCATTCTCTGCCGACACTCATTCTCCAAATTCATTTGACAACCAGAGCTGCTAGATTTCACCAGTCAAGAACTGCACAGGATACTTACTTCAACACGAACCGCAGGAAGAGATGTTTAGTATCATACATCCAAAGGCTTGCACGGCAATTCTCTACCCCCGACACACCCCCTACCCTCATTAGCCCAACCTTTGCCTCTTGTGTGGTTCCATCCACATGGCAATTTTTTCAAAGGCAACTAACTCTACTGGTCTTAGCACTGGTGAGTCTCATGCGTTAAAGGATCCCACAGAACGAGGCAGTCCCACTGGGCTTTACAGAAATTAAAGGGTTGTCTAGCTCTGAAGTGTTTGCTCTGTGCCAACTTGCCCTTCCCTCCACACATGACCCACTGGTGAAACAAAACAGAAAGCCTATGACCCCTTTTTGTTTGTTTTCAAAACAGGGTCTCACTATGTAGCTCTGGCTGTCCTGGAACTCACTAGGCAAACCACACTGACCTTGAATTCACAAAAAATCTGCCTGCCTCTGCCTCTGCCTCCCAAATGCTGGTATTAAAGTATGTGCCACTTGTCTGGTGCATCTTGTGACCCCTTAAGACCATATGGAGATGTATAAGAAAAGGGAAGACATTGCCCATTGGACAGCTTCTCCACTGCGTGACACAGAGAAATAACAAGCATGCCACTCTACCTCACCCAGGTACCCAGGAAGCTTACTATTCCCCAGAATGCCCTAACTTCGCATGCAAAGATCTCCCTATTATGCATGGGCAGGGTGGATGAAAGCAAGTGTGACCTAAGTGGCTCAAAATAAGTAACAAAGAACTTTTCATCAGCATGCTTTATGAAGGGACTCATCAAAATCTGAGCCCCAATTCTGGATCTCGTTATTTTAATCAAATCGGTAGGTAAAATTTATTTAGAGATCAGTAAAGGGCTTATGGGATTATAATTAAAGACTTTAATTAAAAATCATGTCCTGGAAGAAAATGTGGGTGACCCACCACGCAGACAGAATGACAGGGGACAGCAGATTCCAGCTGACCAAGGGAGCTGGAATGGGCCACCCCTGGAAGTGAGGAACAAAGCCATCCCTGGAGACATTCAAGTAGAGGTACAAGATATAGGAGGTTCCCGATCAGGAGAGGAGGTAAAACCTTCAAACAGATCATCTCTGGGCCTCAGGGGTGAGAGACTGTTGCAGACTTGTGGCTGGTCTGGCCCAGTGAATATTTTTGCTCAGAAGTTAGAACAGGGGTCAAATCTGCAAGTGACCTTGGTCCCTTACAGTAAGAACTTGGAAGTCACAGTGAGCAATTTCCTTACACTGAGCAAATGGAAAAGAGATGGAGGCAAACATGGGCTTTATCTGTAGAAAATGGATCCAAACAGCCCTTCTGGAATGGTGTTGTCTTTATTGCAGAACACAGCCCACAGAAGTCTGTAAGTCTTCCTCGTGGAGACACCAAGACAGTTCTGTGCTGGGTTGGCTTATTGCAGTGAAGGAATAGAGCAACAGGAGTGGCTGAGTTAGGGCGCAGCAGATAAAGGAACTTGCTGTCAGGCCCAACAATCTGAGCTTGATCCCTGGAACTCACATGGTGTAAAGAGAGACCCAATTCCTGCATGTTGTTCTCTGTCCTCCACACGTGTGTTCTGGCACACACATACAACAAACAAATAAATGCAGCCACATTTGCGGGTTTCAAAGGCAACAGGATTGACTGGCCTTCTGAAGAAACGCACCAACAACTGCCTATTACGGCTAGCATCTCTGGGTCAGGCCGGCACTGTGAAGAATCAGGGCTAAGTACCCTGAACATTTCCCCCCTGGACTTAAGGTTGATACACCCTAGATTCTAGGCAAGAACCCCAAAGGGACAGACCCTTATAGGAAAGCGGAGCCTGTGTCAAGAAATAGAAGGTGCCAAACTTTGTTGCTTGCTTTATGTATAGGTCATGTGTGTGTCAATAAGAAAGGCTGTCCCTTCCTTGAGGCCTTGTCCCCCCAAAGAGGAAAGGAGCTCCAAGCTAGAACTTTGATGTGTCTAAAAGGAGGTGGGAGCTTATGGGAAATCTAAGAAAGAGAAGACAGAGAACATAGGAAATCACAGAAACATCACAAACCACAATCTGAAGGATGTGTCAACAAGGAGAAGAGGGCACCAGGTGGCCATGGGGATCAGTACTCACGGACAGGGCAGCTGACGCTTGGCACTGCTGCTAACTCCTGCTGTCTACTGGTATCTGAACAGGAGATGTGCCCAGAGTGCCTCTGTGAACCCTAGGGCCATTTAGTCCTCACAGCCTCAAGATTCTAGAGTCCTCGCCCTGCACCTTATAGGATTCCTCACTCCACTCGCTGTGTCCTGTATGTGTCCATGGGGAATAGGTTCCAAGACAACCCCAATCCCCATGGATACCAAAATCCAAGGATGCTCAAGTCCCTTATAAGAAATGTCACCAGTGTTTCTCTAGCACCTACCCATCTTCCTATGTGCCTTCAATCGTGTCTGGATTCATTCCAATGTCTGTTGCAACACAAACAGTGATTATATTGGATAGTTAAAGAAATGCTAGAAAGAAAAAAATCTATAGACATTTTTAATGTAGATGTAAATACTTTTGGATATTTTTGATCTGAGGTTGGTTGATTCTTCCATGGTGGAACCCAAGCACATGAAGGTCCAACCAGACTGCCATTCCACTAAGAGAAGCCACAAATCTTAAAAAGATAGACATGATCAGAGGCATCAGGTGGGAAAGGTCTAGATGTCCCCCAACTTACAGCTAAAGATGTTGAGGCTCCAGCAGTTCACATGGCTCACAGCAGCGGCAAAGGGACTGGAAGCCACTCAGCAACACCTCCCAGTCCCTATGGGAAAGTAGTAAGGTAGAGTTGTCCCTACTAGACTCAACCCAGTGACCTGGCTGGCTCTCTAACCAGAATAGAAGTAGCAGGGGCACACACTAGGCCAGGCAGGGCTATCTTCTGACTACCCTCAGGTAGTCTTTGCAAATGTTTTCCCAGGGTTTGAAAACCAGACAGGTCCCTTCTACAAGTCTGGGGGTGAGGAACCCCGTGTGATTGCCCCACATTTCTTGGCTTTGGCACTCCTGGCTGCTTTGCATGAGGCTAATTCCCTCGGCATCCTCTGTAATTCCATAGTAATGTGGTTTTAATTGTCCCCAAAGTGGGCCATTCTTCCTTTATTGTGCAGTAAATTTCTCTCCAGAGTTCAGATTTCATGCGCCAGCAGCAGCCGAAGAGCAGGCAGGCCTCAGGGGGAGGCAGTGCTAGCCTCATTGCTGGCCCTTAGCCCTGGCCAGTCTGGCTGCCTCTCACTCTGACCCTCCCTTGGCCAGCAGCTCCATACTGGGAGCCATGGGGGCAAACATGAGGACCCTTAAGGGAGGGGCACACTTGAGGAGGCAGCGACACTGGTCTGTGGTTCTGTCTGGAAAGCAAATTAACTCACCAAATGCAAACAAGCTGCAAGCAGATTCACTCGGCCAGAGTATGGGCCAGCTCACTGCTTTGTGTTCATTTGCATCACTGGCAAACGCCACTGGGGCTAGGTAACAGGTGCAAGGAAGCTAGGCATTCAGCCTGTCTCACTTCCCACTTGTGGACTGGGCCAGTCACCTGAGTTATCCGTTCCCTCCTTGCTGGACCACAAAGGAGGAGCAATTACGGCCTCCTTATCAGATGAGCAAAGCTTCATCCTAATGAGGCAAGGAAGAGGGTGAGTCTGGGGCCAGACATGCTGGGTCAGATCCTATCTGACACAGGCTAGCACACGACACTTGAACTTGGCTGTCTGTTAACCTCTCATCCATTAGCTTCCTTATCTAGGAATGACAGCAGCGATGATACCCATCTGCCAACAGTGGCTGACATTACTATGGCCATGACTGACAGGACTTGTTCCAGGCATTCCCGGCATATCTACCAGAGATGTCAGAGACACTGGACTCAGAGGTGGTCCATGTACTAGAGTCCATCACAGGAGGATGGATAAAAAGCAAATGGCAGTGTGCTCGCTCAGGTCACCAGGGAGCCTCAAGGCCTCTGAATCCTCAGGTGAGACCAGCTTGTCTCCAAGGAGCTGCTGGTTTAAAAGTATGATGGTGGTCACACTGGCCTGTGCCCTTACCCATAGGTTTAAGGGTCTGTCACTGTCACAGCCTCTCCTTTCCAGAACCCAAAGCACCAAGAAAAAGCACAAGAGAGAGCAACACTGAACCCAAGCACACAGAAGAGCTTCCCTGGTAGCCTGCTAGTCGTTTACATGGAATTGAATGCCTTTCGAGAGGGGTGGGCCATGACTTAAGAGCAAGGATGAAGACAGAGCAAAGAGGAGCATACGGCCAACACACACCTCAGTGATTTCTGCTGTAGACACCTGAAACTACTGGCATCTGCACAAAGGGCTGACAGAGTCCCCAGGGAGGATGTCGTGTACCCCTCGAGCTCTGGTGAAGGAAAACACTTTGGGGGGAATGTCTTCCTGAGCTATAGTCCACCAACCCCTCCTGGCTTCCTGGCTATGATTCTGTTTCTCTCCACTCCAGGCCTTGCCTCCATTCTGAGTCATGCCTTAGGAAAGAAGTCGCAGCCCTGGGCCCTTAGTCTGTGAGCAATTCTTCATGGCCTCCTCTCTTATCTGCCCCATGCCCTGCTGGTAACTTCTGCACAAAACCCACCCCAGGAAGATGGACACATCCATCAGTCCATGACCACCTATGTCTACAGACAGCTTCCTTTTACTCTCTTTCCACCTGAAGTCTTAACTCACTTCCCCTCCTGAGCATCCTTCCCCAACCTCCCTACTAAAAACCCCAAGCCCAGCACCCCAGTCATCTTAATCCATGCCTGGCACTGTTTCTCTGAAGCACATATAACTTTAAAGAGACATGGGCTTACGTGTCATCTAGAAGCAGCCATGCACTCTTTATTATCAGCTTAGTCCATCTGCACACTTTACTTGACGACTTTATTAGTTGTCACCTTACAGCATGTGCAATCATCCCTCTGTATCTATGGGGGATTAGTGCCAAGACCCTGGCGACAACAGTTCGAGTCAGAGTCTCCTGGGAGGGCATAGGATAGGCAGAGAACTCACACATAGCCTTTTGTATCGTCTTCTCTGCCCCATTATCCGGGGACCCATGCAAAAAACACTTCGCTGCATCTGTTTACTGCGATAGTAACTTTTCTTTTTTGAGACAAGGTCTCACTATGTAGCTCTAGTTGGCCAGGAACTCACTATGTAAACCAGGCTGGCCTTGAAATCACAGAGCTCTTTTGCCTCTGCCTCCCCAGTGCTGGAATTAAAGGCATGTGCCCTGAGTCCACAACTTTACTCATGCTAAGGACATGTTCTCCCACCTACCTACATACTGTCCCCCAGCTTGTAATTTTCTTCAAAATTGTTTTAATCTGCAGCTGGTTCCATCTATGGATGCAGAGCCCCTGGACATAGAAGGCCAACCACACTTTCAATACAGACTCATCCACTCTGCTTCCTGACCTAGGTCGAAGCTCCACTGATTTTCTCAACCCTTCTGTTGCTATTCACTGATGTCTACCCGGGATCTGGAACATAGCCAGGAACTCAGGTGTCCATGGTGACACCTGTGAGTCGGTAAATAAATGGAAGACTGTCCTGGAGATACACCAACTGTCTTTCCCACCCCCTAGAAAGACTTTCTAGGTCAAACCTTCTCTGTCTTTGCTCCCTATCAAGTCCCTCCTGCGAATCTGTGCCCTCACCTTTTGTTCTCAGGGTAAAAGGAAGCCCTAATAAGAGGCCAGTCAACCCCAAGGTGACATCCATTAAGGCGAACACCCTCCTCCTTCCCCTTACTTACAGCCGGTTGTCAGCTGTGCCTTGGATCAATCTCTTCCCCTTGGTCCCAACGCTCATCCTATTTGTATGTTCAGGCTGGTCCCCTCCTTAACAAGACATCTCTCCTCACTGACAAGCTCAGCCTTCACTGTCTCACCCCAATCCATGACACTATGCCTTCCTGGCTCCCAAGTTCAGGCCACCAGCATCCACCATGCAGTAAGTCACCAGATAGCTGCATCTCTCTTTCTAGATCATTGACAGTTTAGACAGGGGTTGCTCATCTCTTTGGAAATGCAGTCAGCTCTTGGTACTCTTGTTCCAAATTCCAATACAACAGCCTCATCAGACTGAAATTATCAAGAAAAAAAAACTGCACCTGCACTGAGCCTACACACGCAGCTGTTCGTATAACTATATTCGGTGTTAGAAGTCACCTGGGGATGATGTAAGACACACAGAAGAACGTGTAGTGCTATATTGTGCAAACTGGGTACCATTCTAGGTAATGGACTTGAGCATGAGGAATTTACTACCCATGGGGGTGTTGGAATCAGTCCCTCAGATGCCCAGGGAGGACCTTACTCTTTTCCTTTGATTTCCCTAGTACCACACAAGCCTGTTTTCCTCCATGGTGCTGACTCCCTCTGGGGCTCAACCTGCTCAGTCCTGCAGCTAATCCTGAACTGCTTCTAGGAGAAGCGGGGCCTCCTCTCCTCTCACTCCACTATCTTCCCTGGTAATCTCACCCAACTCAATTATTATCTTCTTGAGGAATGATGACTCCCAAGTTTATGTATCCGGTCCAGATATCTTTGAGCTTCTGGAATGTTTATGTCAAATGCCTTCTCCATATCTCACATCGCTCAAAGGCACTTCCAACTTTTCATGGTCCAAGATCAAAGTCATGATATTCCCTCCCAAATCTAGTCATCTTCTACCATTGCCTTTTATCTACCCGCACATTCAAACTAGAAATCTGCACGTCACCTTTGCCACCTCCTCCCTGCCCCCAGCCCAGTGACCTGATCCCCCACTGGGTCCTGTTACCACCTGCAGTTCACCTGTAGTCTCTCCTGAACACACTTCTGTCTCTAGGCCAAGTCCAGCAGTCCTTACTGGTATACTGCCACAAACGTGGGCTTTTGACCCTCTGTCAGCTAGTCCAAGAGTCAAAACAGTCAGGGGTGCTCCCCCTCTGTGGCAGGTCTATTCTTCATAAACCCTTACGCTATGAGGGGTGAGACTGGCTACCTGAAGGAGTCTTGCCTTTTTCTCCAGTCCTTGGAGTCCTACAGAACCGGCAAACCAAACCTCAAGATTATGGGCATTGAGCAATATCATCATATGCAAACCTGGTTGTGGTGAGGCCACCTCCATGAGCTCTACTTCAAGATGGGGGACCCCAACACAAGACTGGACTGTGGTGCACTTTCATTTCCAAGCTTGTATCTGATTTCAAAAGCAAAATCCCTCTGCAGTTGGTTTCTGTTGTTCCCAAAATTAGGGCATCCACTCTGCTGCACAGCCAGAGCGGGGCACAGAGTGGGTGAGGGAAGGCAATGCCCTTCTCATACCTGAGCTTCTGGTATGTCTGCAGTTCAAGCACGGGTCTTGCCCTTTCCTGGTGACCCAGGGCACACACAGCCCATACACCCTGGCACAGTCTTCCAGAAACACCCCTAAGCCAGTAGCTAACTTTCCAGTGTGACGACCTCTTACCAATCTGTAGGTCACAACTCACTAGCAGGTTACTGGACCAACTTAGTGAATCATGTACAATATTTTAAAAAACAGAAGCAAATTAAAGTGTCAAAATACACCACATATAGTAAGAATATAGTAAACTCATGATGGATGGATGGGTAGATGGACAGATAGATGGATCTTGGATGAACTGGAGGGATGGATGGATGGATGGATGGATGGATGGATGGATGGGGTATATGAGCGGGTGGGTTGATAGACAGATAAAGACAAAGTCATGATGCACTGGGACACAGTCTAAACGTGTTTCATTTGCATACTACTACATGTAGTCATGGTCTCCTCTACTCTCTCACTGGGCTGGGACATACACACTGGAGTTCACAGTGTCAGATGCCATGAGACACTGGTCTGACTGAGGCTAGAGAAGGAGTTATTGAAAAACTAAGGTACTGAGGGGCAGCATGGACCCTCTGCCTTATAACAAAGCTGGTGAGGGCTGAGTATGCTTTCCACATGGAGACCGCGTTGAAGACTGAGCCTGTCCTCTCTCAGCCTGGCCTGTGACCTGAAAGGCAGGGCTCAGTGAACAATGGTTTGATGTGTGGTTGTGGATGAGGCTACATACTGAGGCATACCTTGTGCAAAGCTCAGCTCTAGAGGAGGGATTAAAAGCATCCTCCACGACCCTTGACAGACCACTATCCTCAGCCCACAGGTCCCGAGTCTCCCTCTCACAGCCCACGCTCAAGCTCCCGGCCAGTCTCCTTGCCTGTACCCATATAGCTGACTCACCTTATGTCCTGTAGTCTCTGGCAGCTCAAGATGTCCCTCCCCTATTCCACCCCAGCACCTACACATGACCCGATGGTGCGCCAGGCCCTTGCCCAATGAGGAGGTGCAGATAGATTGACTGACAGCAGGAGATTCCAGATCCCAGGTGGAAGCAAGAGTCCATCTGGCCTCTGTCTCCTAACCACATAGGGCCCTTGGTGACAAGGTGCAGAGAGAGGGGGACAGGCAGAGGTCAGGGAGAGGCAGTGTCTGGAGAGCAACTGCGGAGCCCCGAGCTGGCCTCCCGGAAGTAGAACATTCTTGTCTCCTCCAGAGCTCACAGTTGTCAGAGTTCTGGTAAAGGACAGGGAGAAAATTGCAGATGCGTGTGCTGGGCCCAGACGACATCCCCGCCACTGGTCTCGACTGCCCCATTAAGAGGTCTATTTGAGCTACCTAAGCCTGGAGCAATATCTCACCACGAAAATTTATGCAAATGAAATAATGAGCAATTTGGGGAAAGGAATGAAATGCTCAACAGTGATCCAAACCACCTCAGACACTAGCCTGAAGGGGTTTTCAAGTTAAGCAATCATTTAAAGACAGTTTAAAGTCACTGGCTGGAACACACATACACACACACACACACAGAGGGAAAGAGAGTGTGTGTGTGTTTCTCTCTCTC
>LOJH01005100.1:21753-34807 GCA_001685095.1 Ellobius talpinus
GAGAGAGAGAGAGAGAGAGAGAGAGAGAGAGAGAGAGAGAGAGAGAGTTTTCATGCAAGTCAGCAGGCCAGAAGATCTTGCTGTCCTCCTAGTGGGGAAAGGTGAAGCAGGGCGGGGAAGCAAGGGGAAGCAAACATGAGTGAATATGGTTGTATGTGTCCTATGAGAGATGACTGACTTCAAGAGAGTCTGCCTGACTCACTGCAGATATATGGGCATCCAGAAACATCCATCTCACTCCCCACATCAGACCCTGAGAAAGCTAAAAGTGCTAACCAACTCTTAACGGTAGAGACATTCCAGCCCCAGGACTAGTGGGTGCTACACATTTGTTTGTTCACTCATTCATTGTTTGTTACCTTGAAAGATCTCCCCAGTGCCTACCACAAGCCAGTTTCACGTAGGTGCTGGGAACACAGCCAGAAACAGCCCTCTCTCAGCCAGTGCTGCTCAGTGGCTTCACATAACTGACCTAGGAGGGCAGGTGAGGAGGCAGAAGCAAACAGCAGCAGCATTGTGGGGCTTCCAGAGGCTGAGTCTGGGAGGGGGAGAAGGGCAATGCATGAGTAAACTCCAGATCCTGGCCCTCAACAAGGTGGGAGAAAACACCATTTCTACGGTGGTGTCTGTGGGGTCTTCCTGGAGGAGGTGTCATCTCACTGAGGCCCTGAACAACAGATGGGAACTGAGTGGCAGAGGACCAGAAATTCTAGGTGGAGAAAATGGCACAGGAAAAACACAGACCCTGGGGGAACTGTGGGCTGTGGGACTCTGCAGGCCTCAAAGAGGGGCAAGCTTTGTCGGAGTTCCTGGATGTTTTTCCTACATCCTCATACATTCCTTGCCTCCCTCCCTCTGCCACAGTGGGGGTGACAGAGGAGTCAGAAAATGTGTTTTAAGTTCCAGGAAGAGCAGAGCTTTGACACCCCTGAATTTGCCCCAGTCTCATAGTGTGTGTTCCCTGTTTTCAAGACAAGGGCAGGAAGAGGGGGCATCCAGATCAATTTATCTCCTTTCCCTATTCATTTTAACAATGGGTCTCATCACGTAGCCATTGGCCTTGAAACTGAACTCACTACGTAGCCAAGGATAACCTTGAACTTCTGATCCTCCGACCTCCACCTCGTGGGTGCTGGGATTACAGTGAGTATGCACACCCCGTTTGTTCATGGAGCACTAGAGAGTGATCCCAGGATCTTAAGTGCGTTAGGCGAGCCTTCTACCAACTGCACTACATCCTCAGCCAAGACTGAGGTCTTTGAAAACAAACCATGAGATCCGATGTGATGACAGACACCTGTAGTCTCAGCAGCACCGGGGAGACAGAAGCGGGAAGACTGCCTTAGGTTTGGGGCTAGCTAAAGTGGCAGATGGTCTCAAAAATAGGGGGAGGGTTGACTGACGCTAGGAGGAGTCCAGAACACAGGATGAACTGGACACCAGGGGAAGTGAGGAAGAGGACTAGAACACCCCAGAGGGACTGAGGACCGATGCCATGGGTGAGAATCATAGGATGGTGGAGAAGTACAAGCATGCCAGTACAGGAGTGTGCGGGGCCCAGGGGCATTCTTGCTGCTCTCAGAGTATTGCTTGGGCTCAGTGCACAGGCATGAGACAGTGCTCATAAGGGGAAGGAAGGACCCGCACTGGACCTCTGGTCCCCTACATGCCCTGTAAATGGTGGAGGCAGACACATTTGGCAGAATCTGAACTGCACCCTATGGCAGGAGCTCCAGACCTTAATAGTTCCCAAAGAAATGGAAATCCAGTCCCTGCTGAAAGAATGGCCCTGCATGCACAGACTGAGGCAACAGGGTTGGGCCACCAACGTGGGAAGAAGTTGTGGGACTTGGAGGGCACTGCACTTGAGCAGGGGTTGGCAGAGCCTGGAGGTGGCGAGGCCTGAAATAAGTAACCCATGAGAGCATCTAATGAGCGGCTGCTGGGCCCGAGTCCTTCAGAACAGGGGGACAATGTCCAAAGACTCCAAGGCCTGATGGAGTGGCCCATGAGGACAGTGGTGCAGTCTCGCTGGCTGGGAGGCTGCACAGGAATCATCTGGATGCAGGTGAGGAGTGAGCGGAGGAGGAATGGAAGGGAGCCATCCAGACCCAGGCAGCAGCTGACCTCAGACTCATCTCGATGGAACTGTGGCCTTCCCTAGAGATTAATGATGGAACCAGTGAGAGACAAGGGTGGAAGGGCAAAAACCCAGTAGAAGTGAATGAGGGCCTTGAGGTGAAGGCATGGGACTGAAGAACACGGGAGGAACTAAAGACTGTCAGGAGCTGAAGGACATTGGGCCTATGGTCCTCACTGTCCACGAAGAGAATGCCATGGATTTGGTTTGGAATTTAGGGGATAGAAACGTGGCAGTGTGCAATGGGGGTGACGTTCAGTACCAAACTCCAAAGGAGGTCTCCCAAATTGAAATGTCAATCCCAAGAACAAGACTTCTTGTCCCTTTCCTAACCCAGCACACCAAAGCAGGTACAAGAAAAGACACCACTGGAAGGACTGGGTTCACCTCAGGTCAGCAAATTCCCAGCCACCCTGAGACAGACCTGAGGCAGGCCTCAGCAGGGTATGTGTGAACTCCAGGCTGTAGCAGTCCTGCCCCCCCCCGAAACTTCATGTTCAACACAAGGCTCTAAATGGCAAGGGCTGATGCATATGAAACCTGAGGGCACAGGGTTAGGCACAAAAAGAAGTGATTTCTAGAGCAGAGTAGCTGTCCCCTCTGACGGTTCTTTCCATGTGTGCATTATGCTCACCTGGAAACCCTCTGAGGTTTTGATTAGTCAGGGAAGATCTGACACAAGAAATTTTATTTTTTTAAAATATCTGCATTTTATTTTATGTGTATGAGTGTTTCTCCTATGTTCATGTATGTACACCACATGCGGCGCCCACGGAGGTTGAAAGAGGACATCAGATCCCCACTACTAGCTAGAGTTACAGATGGTTGTGAGCTGCCATGGAGGTGCTGGGAATAGAACTCAGGTCCTCCAGAAGAGCAGCCATTGCTCTTTAACTGCAGAGCTAACTCTCCAGCCCCTTGGCACAAGCAGTCTTGGAATGTTTCAGGAGGAGCTGCGGGGATGACTCTGGGTAAGTTACTTGCAATGAAAGTGTGAGGTCCTCGGTTTGAGCCCACAGAATCCACATAAAAGCCAGACATGGTAGTGTGCATGCGTGGTCACAACAGTCCCTGCAGCAAGACAGGATGTAGAGGCAGAGGCATGCCTGAAAGCCCTGGGGCCAGCTAGCCTGACATATGCTACAGAACAGCAAAAAGGCCTTTTCTCCAACCAGGCAGATGACAAGGACTGACACCTGAGTTGTCCTCTGATCCCACACGTGCAAAATGCAAAACACACAAACCAACACACACACATTTTTTTTAACGTTGCAGGAGATTTTAGTACTAACCCCAGGAGATTTTAGTACTAGCCCCATTCCCTAATCTAGCCAATCACTGCAGTCTGGATCTTAAGTCTCCCACAGGCTCATGCATTAAAATCTTGGTCCCCAGCTTAGCATGACTAGAAAGTAGAAATTCCAAAGGGCACTTCCTGGGACGGCTTCAGAGTATTAGAACAGCCTTGAAGGGGACGGTGAAGCCCTAACCATGAGGTAAGCACTTCAGCCCCCCACTCCGTACATTCCCTGTCAGGAGGATGGACATCCACAGGCCCAACAGGACCACCAATCTCAGGCTGCAACTTATACTGAGCTAAACCACCTTTCTTCTGGATACATCTTTAGCTTAAGTATGCGCTGTAGCCAGAGGAAGCTTGGTTTTTTTCTAGTGAGATCCAGAGAGCACCCCAGTGGTACAAAGAACACTGAGAAGGGGAGGGGGAAAGGTGAGCATGCAGTGATCCCTGAGGAGGGATTGGCAAGAAGTCACTCACTCTGGGGCTGCAGAATGTTAATAGAGACCCCTTGAGTAAAGGGGTGCACCTCACAGCCAATCAGAGAGTCTCTATTCAATACCAGTTTGGTAGGACTTTTCAACATCTATTTTTAAAAAAGGCCTATTTTTATTTATGTATTGTATGTGTGGCTAAGCAAACATACAGGCAGCTACAGAGAGCAGACGAGGGTATCTGGTCCCCTGGAAGTGGAGCTATAGGCAGGAGGTTTTGAGCCATCTGATGAGCTGGGAACTGAACTCAGGTCCTCTGGAAGAGTAGGACGCTGTCTTAACCGCTAAGAAAACCTGAGGCCTGGACTCATTAACATGAAGTCACCTAAGGAGCAAAGAGACATGGCTCTGATGACTGCTCAGGACCTACAAGTTAAGCCTTCAGATGGGAGCCCGACTGGACTCAGCAGGTCCAGTGAGAGAACGAGAGTCCAATCACCTCTCCGGAAGTGAGACAGGAGAGACGTGGAGTTGCCTTTCTAGAGACCTTCACGGAGCTCTTAACAAGCCCAGGCAATGAGCTACAAGCTCCTTGGACTTTGCCATAAGCAGCTGACCTTCCTGCTGTGTGTCTTCCTGTGTGTCTTGGGTGGGAAGGGCGAGTAAACAGTTGTGCGGAGTTTGGGAGTTTGGCACAGCACTTGGGAGTCCCTGGTGTGCAGGTGTCTGATCAGCAATGATGACAGGTTGGTGAGACCTCATCTCCAGCATTCAGTGTGCCCACGCTTAGCCAGAACTCTTAGCCAAGGGCATGTAAAACACACCATGGAAGCCAGGTTTGACTGTACACACCTGTAATCTCAACACTCTAGAGGTAGGACGATTGTGAATCCAAAACCACATAATGAGTTCTAGGCAAATCAGAGGTACTTAGACTCTTTCTCAAAAAGAGGTCAGATTTGGCTACACTCCTCTGACCCTCCAGGAGACAGAGATACATATTATCAGTGTGGACATGTTCTTAATTGTCTTGCTGGTTTACTCATTGTGTAGGGCAGTCTGGTGTCAAATATGGTGGTAAGCGGGTTCAAGGGATAGGCACAGAGACAAGCAGGGTGTGGCACTGTGAGGACCTCAAATTCTAACACAAGAGAAGGCATGATGGAGGAAGGAGGCCCCTCCTTGAGGGCCACTCGTTTAGTGTGTGCATTGAGAAGACTGGCTGAAAGTAGGTGACGGTGCACAGTACGTTCCAAGAGGCCAAAGATGAGGGCGAACCTGGCAGTCGGAACGGCAAGAGCAGAGGTCTGGAGGTGGAAATGCACCATGCTCACGGACGTGTATGGCTGATTAACAGTCAAAGGGAGAGAAGGAGGAGCTCAGAGCATGGGCTGCTGAGAACCCAGAACTCCAGGCAACTCCTAGCAGATGGGGATAGGAAAGTAGCCAGCCACCACTAACCCGCTAGTCACCACACCACCACCATGGTATGTGAGCAAGCTCTCGATGGCTTTCAGGCACCAAGATAAAACATCTCAAGGACCATGAGTACCAATATTCCAGGTGCCTGCCTACACGTGACACCTTCCAGATCAGTGTCTAGGCAGGTGGCTAGTAGAGGAGGTCTGGACACTGTCACTCACCCTGTGAGGTCACAGCCTTTCAACTCCTTCATTAGAGTCAGCTTTCCCACAATGCTGAGATGCACACCTTCCCATATTGTGTCAGCAGGATGCCCACAAACGCATAGTGGGATACGGCAGCCAGAAGGTCCAGAGAGAAAGTGCTCCAAAACGTCTAGGAAGTGGCAGTGTGGGGAACACCACAGGCATCGGTAACAGTGTCAAACAGAGATTTGGGGTCAAAAACACTGAATATGAGGTACTTTGGGGGTCTTGATTTTACTTATATTTTCCTCTTGACATAGGCAATCAGACTAAGTCTAATAGAACCTTAAAACAGGATGAAACACAATACATCACTTAGAATAGAATTCTTTCCAAAGAGAAGCAAGGGGGCAAATGAACAAAAAAAAAAACAGTGCTCAGGCCAGAAGCTAGTCCTGAGATCTTCGGCAGCATCCTCCTCCATATCCAGCTCAGGGTCCCCACCTCAGGCTGCTCCTCCCTCCACAAGGGCCTGGCTCTCCGGGGCTTTTAGGTAAAATGTCTGAATTTCATTAAGTTTGAGCTCCCTGGCCACTTGCCAGAGCAGAGCCTTTTAAGTCCTGAAGGCCTGGATAGTGACCCCCAAAGTCCTGCTGCAAGCCTACCCACACCGGCTTGGTGCTTTTCACATTCCCACATCTAAACTTCGCAACAGTGAAACAGAAGTGTTCATTTCTGCCCTGCATTTTTGCAACAGCCCCACATCTGGGAGTGTTATTGCAGGAAGGGACTTGGGGGAACACGCAGCACCCCTTGTCTTGCAAACAGAGAGGGGCAGGCATCAGCCAGGGTTACACATTGCCAATGTTGCTGCAAGCTCCTTGATTCATTCTTTGACCTGCTTTCTTCCGCCCCACAGAACCATGGATGAATGAACAGTCAATGGGCTTTTTGCCTAACTAGCTTCTATTCTGTCCCATTAATCCCTGCAGCTCCTAAGCAATTCTGATTTTTGTCACCCTGTAATTGGGTTAAGTGAACTCCAGCCAGATGGCCCCACGAACTGGGCTGGGAAAGAATACTCTGTGAGGCCCCACAAAATGAGTAAGGTCTTCCTGTGGATGCTGGAAGATCAGGCATAGCAAGAAAGCAAGAGATTTCCTCCTCCCAGAATTTGAAGCAACAGAAAACATCTAGGTGCCTTAGGTTCAGACAGGGAAAATCGGCTAAAATAGAAGCCTGAGACAAGGAGGGGATGTGGACGGTGATGGGGGCATACTTGCTGCTCTAAACTGCAAGAAGCTCACAGGCTAAAGATGGCTGCCAACTTAGGGACATCATGTCTTCCATCATGTCAGCTCCTAGGCCCAAGGCTGTATGTCATAAGCACCATTGTCATCACCTACCATCCCACCCTTTCACCTCCTCACTTCCCACACCCTCCACACTTCCCCAATGAGCCACAGAAACAGCAAAGGCTTGTGTTAGGGGGTGCCCTTGGATGACTTGAACTCTCCTCCTGAACCCTAGAAGCCACTCCACCCAAGCTATTTAAGATCACTGGCAACAGACCACGTTTTCTCAGATGACTTTCCAGCTCCCAAAGAAGGCTGCAGGGGGCCTGAGGTGTCTGATCCTGGCTTCTTCTGCCCCTCCTGCCTCTAAAGTTTACCAAAATCAAGAGTATCTAAGGAATTAAGGACATCTAAGGATCCCAGCCAGAGCCTGGTCCGTTACCTACCTATGCCAACCCCTACACCATGCTTGCCTAAGTCACTAAGAGGGGACACAATAGCCCTCATCCTCATCCTGTATCCTTGAACCAGAGACATCAAACTCCAGATTCATAGCAATACTTGAGAGGGACTTGTGTCACAGTTCTCTTCCCGTTCTTCTCAGCAATAACTCATCAAGTCTTGGTGACAGCACCTATCACACAGATCATCACTGTGGCCACCACAGTCCACCCAAGCCTCCGCCATCTCTCCCTAGAACCTCCCACAGCTTTCTAGCCATTCTCCTATCTTTGCTTCCCAAAAAGAACTAGGGTAATCTTACTAAAACACAGCCCAAATCACAGCACCCTGCATCTTCAGCAGCATGCACCCCAGCTTCCTTTCATATATACTGCCTCTCTCATCTTGCCCGCTCTGGGCCCCTGGTCACTGAGCAGATCCCATCTCCCCCAGGCCTCCCTCTCCATCACTAAGGTCTTCTCCAGGAGGGACAAGAGTAGACTGCCACACATTCCTCCTCAGAGCTGAAAAGGAGCTCGAGTCTCTCCTTCAAAACATCCCTCTTGGATCCCCATGGCGTACTCAGCCTGGACTCCCACCCCCAATCCCTTGCCCTGACAGCTGACCTTCCCCGCTGTTTCTCTCAAGGCTGGAGTCTGGTGTGTCTCCAGTTTGGGTTTGCCTCTATGGCTCCCACATAGCCTCTTGGCCCAGTGCTACCAGCCATCAGAGCTGAACTCCAAGCCATCTATCTCCAGGGACCACCCCTAGCAGCTCCCAGCCTTACTGCATCAGGGTAGAAGGGGATGGACCACAGCACTAGCATGGGGCAGGGGGAGGCCGCCTGGAATGTTTAAGCCTCTTCCTTGGACAAAGCATTTCTAAACCCCAGCCCTGTCTTTTCATTTCCTTACAAATGAACCATCTCGAGCTAGCTCTGCATCACACCATGCCATGGACCCTATTCAGTTTGCAGAATGCTATACTGTCCTTGAAAGGCTCCTGCTTCTCCCTCAATTCGCCCATCCACCTCACTCACTCATCTCAACGCTGCTTTGCGGGCAGCCTGTGTGGGGCGATTCCTGACCCTGTCACCCGTCAGTCACACAATGCTGTCAAGTAACTTAGAAGCCCAAAGCTTGTGTTCCTTACCTACAAAATGGACCTAACACCTCATTTTAACTGTGTAGGTTAGATCCAGTACCGTGGTAAAAAGTCTAGGACAGAATGTAGGAGGCACACCAAAACTCCATTCTGTGTGATGATGAACACAAGCAGAAAAAAAAAGCCCCCATGAACTTCCAGGGTGCAGAAAACAGGCATGGTCACCTGTTACTTTGGCACCCTGGAGGCTAAGGCAGGGGAAATGAGAGCTCAAGCTGGGCTATATATTGAGACCCTGTTTAAAAAGGAGGGGGCAGGGAGTTGGGGGCTGGAGCAGGAGAAAGAGCTCAGTTGGTGGAGTACTTGGCCAGCATGCTCAAACTCTGAGTTTGATCCCACTGCACATGCTGGGTGTGATTCAGTTCATGTGTGTAATCCCTGCACATGGTAGGCAGAGGCAGGAAGAGGCTCATGACTGTAATCCCTGCACATAGTAGGTAGAGGCAGGAAGAGGCTCATGATTGTAATCCCTGCACATAGTAGGCAGAGGCAGGGAGAGGCTCGTATCTGTAATCCCTGCACACAGTAGGTAGAGACAGGAAGGTCATAACTTCAAGGTCATCCTTTACTATATAGCAAGTTATCTTTTAAAAAAGTTAGGCAGCAGAGTGGGGCAGACCTGTAATCCTGGGACATGGGAAGCTGAGGCAGGAGAATCACATGTTCAAGGCCATCATAAGCTACATAAAAAAGACTCTGATTCTGACTTAAAAATAAAAAAGACATGACACACGTACATGAAAAACACAGCAACAGTAGCTGTGAACACAGGGTGTGTGCCAGGCACTGCAAAGTGCATGCAAATCATTACATCATCATTTATTCACTCCTTACATTGAACCTATTAAGTATTATCCCTATCTGAGAGGAAATTAAAGCATAGAAAAAGTTCAAAATATCCTAGTAGGTCAGGTCTTGAGGTGTGGAAGCTTAGCCATTTAACTCTACTATCAGGGCCAGTAGGACAAAAAGAGCACCCCCCCACACACACACACACAATCTCTCTTTTAAGGCAGGAAGTAGGTTGGCACTCAGTCATGGGAGGAGGCCTGTGTAGGATTTCCAGCTCATCATCCGGCTGCTGTCTGGTCATGATGGGAACTGCTCATCCTCCATCCTCGTCACCACCATCATCGTCAGCATCATTGGAAACGAAAGCACAGCTGAGTGTGGTCTCAGCCTAGCCTGGGCCCATATTAGGCAGTGTACAAGGTGTGGCCACCAATCTCTTGGAAATCTGGGCAGACCACCCAGCAGGTTTCCCACCCACAAGCTCACTCAGAGGGCAGGAAGTGGAATCCAGAGAGAGAAGCTGGAGGAAGGGGGGCCCCATAAAGACATGTCTATCCACCCCACTGCCATGGCAACAGCCCAGGGATGCACTGAAGAAAGGGTGACTCAGTGAGATTAGTTTCCACCTTGTAGCCCTCATCCCAGGCCTGCTGTTCTTNTTTTTTTTTTTTAGAAAAATGGCTGTAAAGGAGATTTCATCCTGGAATTGAGGAACATGGCCTTTCCTGGGGGACATGCACTTAACAAAGCTGTGGTCAGGAGACAAGTCACAGGATGACAGACAGACCATGCAAAGATGAAGCCGCCATCTTCCACACCGCTAGAGAAGCACTCTTAAAAGTACGGACTGACCCTCATCACGGAGGCCAGGGATCCTAAGTGTTTCCCCAACGTTAAGCCTGACAAGGAGAACAATCCTTTGCCTCTCTGTTGGTGTGCCATTCAGAAGGTTTCCCAAAGTCCTCCCCACCTGACCCCACACCCATTTTACCCAAGGCTGAGATGGAACCCAGGGCCTTGAACATTCTAGGGAAATGTTCTAACACCAAGCTACATGCCTAGTTTTTTGTTTGTTGGTTGGTTGGTTTCTTATGACAGGGTTTCTCTGTGTAACAGCCCTAACTGTCCTGGAACTCGCTCTGTACACCAGACTGGCCTGTCTTCCGAATGTTGGGATTAAACATGTGGGCCACCACCTCCCGGCTGCCTAGCTGGGTTTTTGAAACAGGATCCTGCCATGTAGTTCAGTCTGGTCTCAAATTCACTGATCTACCTGTTTCTGCCTCCCACATGCTAGGATCATAGGTGTGAGTCACCATACCCAGCTCCAAAATCCTACAATGTATCCTGAGGTCAGTGTGGTGGTACACAACTTTAATCCCAGCACTCGGGAGGCAGAAGCAGCTGGATCTCTTAGGTCAAGACCAGCCTGGTCTACAGGGTTCCAGGTCAGCCAGTTTCACAGTGAGACTGTCTTAAAAAATAAATAACAGGAGATCACAAATAGAATCATGTGACTAGGACAGAGAAAACCTGTGGTCAAATGCTAAGTCCACAATGAAACAACTGGACAAGCAGACAAGCAACCGGAAAGAAAGATTAGAGACCACAGGCAACTGTGTAACCAGTGAGACTAAGGAGTCACGGTCTACCTCCACACCTTGGATTGACACACATTGAAATGTAATAAGAAAAACTGCAAAAATCTACTGGAAGCTGATACAAGTAAATACTTATATCATCTTGGGACTAGATGTCAAGGATGACACCAGCAGCAGAAACCATTAAACACATAGAAGAGGCAGGCTGGAGAGATGGCTTCCCAGTTAAGAGGACCTGGGCTCAACTCCCAGAGCCCATGTGATGGCTCACAGTCACTCATAATCTCCACGGGTACCAGGCACAGTAGCAGGCATGCACACAGCACACATACATGCATGCAAGGAAACACTCATACAAAAAAAAAGGTTTTTAATGGGCTTTCTGTTGGGTCCCCAATTCCTACTTAGGGATTTTATTCTAAGGGAACTCTGAGAATAATGCAAAGACACAACAAAGCTTGCAGTAGGAAAAAAAATCTGAAAACTCGTTCCACTCCAAATAGAACCAGCTAATTGGTACGAGAATACTTCAATGAAACAAAATGCTACACAGCCCCCAGAAATCCGCAAAGCAGACAGTTCAGCAAGATGAAACACAGCATGTGTACTAAGTTCAGAGTAGCAGGGCTGCACAGGCTGGAGGCACACAGAGACGACTCATTCCGGCAGTGGACAGGCCAGGAATATTAACAGGGTCAAGACCGCTGCATAATGCTCCTGACCTTGTCCTCTACCCTACTTTACCCTCCCTTGGTTCCACTCACAACAGCTTTCTTTGCCTTTGCAACATAAGAGATACAACACAGCAGTTTGATCAGAAACGAAAGCTCAATTCTGAGGTTCTAGAATATTGCCCACTCTTACCTTGGTATCTAATGCCAGCCCTCCAGATCCAAACTCCCCTGGTCAAACTCCCTGCTACCCCTTTTGTGTCTGCTCAGCGGTGTCACCAAGAAATAAAAGCCATTTGTCTGATCTCCAAGATTCCTATTCAAGGCACTTTGACCCACACTGTTCAGAACTCAAGGCTTTGAGAGTAGAGATGTTGCTTTAAAACAGCAATTCTGGGGCTGCTGACGCAGTCCAACTCATTGACTGCTTGCCTAGCATGTGCAAAACCTTGGGTCTCATCCCTAGAACTGCACCACCAAGTTCGATGGTACACACTCATAAGGCCAGTGCTGGGGAGGTGGAGACAGGAGGATCAAAAGTGAAAGATTACTTTAGGATAAAGAGTGAGTTCATGTCCACTGATATTATGAGACCCATCTCAAAAAGATTGGTAGGCGATAGATAGACAGACAGAGAGATAAAGACAGATTCTATAATGAACTCCCTAAACCTCAAAACTCATGCAGACAGAGAAGGGAAATATCCTGCTGGCACCCACTGTATCCTATTCAGCCCTTTCACATGCAGAGGGACACTGACAAACTAGAGGCTGTCAAGGGAGGTGACCGCAGCAGTGAGCCATCTACAAAGAGGTCCTAGGAGGACTGACCTGAAGGAGTAGGTGTGAGATCAACTAGGGGAGAAAGGAAATCCAGGGCTGTTGGGTGAAAGGGTAGCTGGTCCCTAGCACCCAGGGAGTTACAACTGCCAGGGAAAAATGAGTTGAGGACCAGAGCTGCCAGCCCTGGGCTGGGGCCTTGGTGTGGCTAGCCAGCTGGAGCATTCTGCCGACCACATTCCTATGGGATGGGGTGGGGCTTACAGACACAAAAAAGGAGTGGAAGGAAGCCGTGGGGCCTCAGCAGAGTGTGTGAGCGAGCACAAATTATCACAGCGCCAGACTAATAACAACCCAGGTATGCAGAGAACTGCACAGAGGTCCCAGGGAAAGAATGAGCATAGGGCTGAGTTGGGGGAGGGACGGGGATCACAGAGGAAGCACGCCTGGAGTAGCACCGATGAGAAGGTGGGGAAAGAAATGAAAAATAGGATGAGTCTCAATGCCAGATATTCTGCCGAAGGAAACATGAACTTCCCCTGTGCGTGAGGAGAGTGAAGTGGAGGGGTTCCTGACCAGGTGACAGTCAGAAGAACTTCAGGCACTAGGACTACAGTGCAATGGCCTAGGGAAAGAAGTGTCCCAGAGGAGGAAATCAGAGTCTAACCACTGGGAGGGCTTCATTGACCACTGGCTGTGGGAGCAGGCTCACTCTGTAGCCATCTTGGGCTTTGTGGGCTTTTAACAGACATCCAGTTCTCCACCGACCACCACTGGACCATTTGGCTTTCTTTCTTTCTTTCTTTCTTTCTTTCTTTCTTTCTTTCTTTCTT
>LOJH01005101.1:12984-34804 GCA_001685095.1 Ellobius talpinus
ACACACACACACGCACATTATACTGGAAATGAGTCAGGGAAAATCCACAATCATCCAAATCAGCCAATGCAACTAGAGAGCTACTTGCTTGGAACTTCCCACCTCCACCTCTACAACAAATGACTGAAAATAATAGAATACGTTGTGTTCAACTGAGAAATTATTAAATTAGTTAAAATAGGTAAACTTCTAAACATGCAAAAACCAAGATATTTTTTCTTTTTCTTTTTTCTATAAAAACAGCACCAATGGAAACATGGAGCAAGAAGGTAGAACAAGAAGGGTAATGTATCTAGCACACACTCTGCAGGGGGGAATGAACAGATTAGGGATGAGTCTTTACAGAGAAAGAGAAAAGACACAAAGCAGTGTGGCAGGAATAAGGAAAATTGCACAAACGATTATGAGAAAATGAATGGATGAGCTCAATGATAGAGAGACAATTAATGGGTCCTTTAAGCTCTAGACTAGTCTGGCTCACACTAAAGGCAAAACTGTGGAAACATCTGGAACAGGAAGAAAAAGAACACAAAGTGACTGCCATCACTCTTCTACGAGGCATCAACCGGGGAACAAGGAAGGATTTAGAGAGCGTGTAGAGAAGGTTTGCAGAGAAGAAGCCAGAGTCTGTCTTGCTAATATTGCTTTGTTACTAGAACTTAATAATTTATATGTTTATAAAATGCAATCATATCAGGCAGTGGTGTTATGTTCCTTTAATCCCAGCACTCAGGAGGCAGAGACATTCAGATCTCTGTGAGTTTGAGGCCAGTCTGGTCTACAGAGCAAGTTGCAGGACAGATTCTAAAGCTACACAGAGAAACCTTGTCTTGAAAAAATAAAGGGGGAAAGCAAAAACCACGATTACTGTTGATAAAAAAATTAAATATTCTTACATAATAGCAATAACAATGTTACAAGCGAAATGTATTTATAAAACAACTTGAGTTTCAAAATAGTGACAAACCTTCGTGGCCTTGGACTAAACATACAGTGGCTGCTAACCTGTGACTGAGAAAAATCACAAAATGGAAAAAGAAGCAAAATAGTTTGAAGTAAGCAGAAAGATAAAAGGTATTTTCATTAACAGGAAATCCCCCAAACTATTACAAAAATATACAATTTAAATCAAGACCTTAATGCCATTTTTTTACTGAAGTTGATATTAAAGAGTAGATAGCGAGTATAGCCAGGATGGTTCCATTGCAGATATTAAGCCTTATTATAGATACTCTTCTCACAGCACTGTGTCTGTGATACTGGGGCAATGCAGAAAGATATATAAAATAGAGTCCAAGACCAGAGTGAAGAGCAGAAAGTGTATTACATAGAGGTATAGATCCTCGCTACGAGAGAAGAGGGAAAATTCAGCAGGCAACTTTGGAACGTGCTTTCTGTATGGTAAGAAATATATCTAAACTCCATATAAACTCATAAGATGAAATCAACTCAGATGAAGTCAATTTCAAAATGTGGAAAAGAACTTTAGAAATATTAAATGAAAATTTAGTCCAATGTGTGTTGCACGTATACTCACTGGAGCATGGTTAAACTCCCAGTGGCCAGCCCCTTAAAGAAAACTGAGTCCTTCCCTACCCCTACATCCACCAGAAGCCATCAACTGTGAATGGCTATACTTCAGCATCTCTTCCACAAGTTTCAGAGTTCTCTTCAATGGCTTCCTATCACAAATTGGATTTGGTATATATTTTTCTTTTTCTTCTTTTATTTTGGGGGGGAAGGAGACAGGGGGAGGTCACAAAGGTGAGGGAAGTGGAGCTGGGAGGATTGGGAAGTGAGTGTGATTGGAGTCCATTATGTGAAATTCCCATAGTCAATAAAAGTATTATTTTGGGGGAAAAATTTTAGAAGAACATCTTGATTTTGGGTAATACAGAACTCCCTAAGAAACACACAAGTAAATTCACATTTACTCTTACCAAAATTTAAGCTTCTGCATGAAAAAATTATAATCAATAATCAAATAATCAAAATATAGTAGTGGTCTCTATGCTGTGAAGGCTATATTTGGCATCCAAGAGAGACAAAGAAAAGAAAGTTGAAAAGAAAGAAAGAAGAAATTAGGGGATGAAAGGAAAAACTAAGGTCACTGAAGTCCAGTAGAAGTCACTTGGGATATGAAAGTCTGGATGGCCCACAAGAAAATGAAGGAAGGATGCAGAAACTCACTAAAACTCAGGGGATAATAAATGAAACTATGCTAAGATAGCATTTCACATCCATCATATTGACACATATGAAAGAATTAAGCTATAGAAAACAAGCCCTTGTGGAGACGTGGAGCAGTGGCAGCAGGCAAGCTCTGCTGTAGATGTACATTGGTGCAACCACTCCAGAAAGGACCTGGACAACATCTGCTGATGGTGAACCCACGACATTTGTGAACCTGCAAATAGATGCTCTCAAGGGTCCAGGCCAGCACATTCTTCATGTATAATTTGTAACAGAAAAAAACTGAGCATCAATAGGAGAGTGGATAAAACACTTGGGGCATAAACAACAATTGCAACCAGAGTGTGTGTGAGTGTGTCCACATATCATGGCCACAGATGCATGTAAACATATGCATACACATATATATCTATGAAAATTTAAAATGTCAGGCTACTTACTGTCTGATATATAATACAACAATAGAATTATACATTTTCTATTTAGTTGCTTTTGAAATAGTTTCATCATGTGAACCAGGGTTGCATCGAACTCAAGATCCTTCTGCCTTAGCCTCTGGAGTATTGGGATTACAGTCATGAGCTACCAAGCTTGATATGTATGTGTGTGAATGTGTGTGTGTGTGTGTGTGTGATTTAAACACAAAACAATATATTATCACTGTAACCACACACATATGTGTGCAGAATAGACTGACTGCATGGCATCATATCATGATCTTGATATTGTTTATGGGTACAAAACATTGGCTAGCAAAAGCAAATGATCAAAGAGAATCTTTGTTTGTCATATATTGTTCCACATAAAACAGTGCATGCTGTGCATATGTCTTCATGCCCATGCCTCTCTGTATGTATCTTCCTTTCAAATCTGAGTTTTTAAGTACAACAGATATGACAACTGCAATTTCGTGGTATTTTTCTATTAGCTTTTGCATATCCTTACTTCTTGATGTTACGTATCTAAAGCCATGAGAGTGAATCAACTGCTGCTTTATGATGATCTGAGGCCAAAAGTCTAACAGAAGGATTAAAATCCCAAGGAGGAGGCTAGGAAACAACAACAACAAAAAAAACCAAGATATATCAAAAATGGTAATTTGCCTGCCCCTTTCAAGAGGAAGTCAAAGGCAGTGTGAGGTTCCCGCTGTGTTGCTAGTTAACACTGCAGCTCCAGCCTACTCTGGAGCGCTGCCTCGAGAATACAGAGGCAGAAGAGCAGCCAAGATCTTCTGGGGAAATGAGGCTGAGCAGAAGGTAGGGTGCAGAAGTGATTTTCCTGGGGCTAGGAGAGGTCAGCAAAGCAAAGCAAAACAAACAAAACCCTGAAAAGCTGAGGACAGAAGAAACACTTCCCACTTGAGGACTCCCAAGACTGACAAAGAGGCTTTTTATTTAGATCAACCTTTACTTCCACCCTCCTTCTCTGTCCTTTCCTGCCACCTCTGCCTTTCCTCTGATGACTTTACAGTATCACGAGAAGTCACACTCAAGACATTTCGATGTTTGGATTTCAGAGTTTTCACACTTTCTCTCTTTTCCTGCCCTAAACAAATGCAAATTATCAATTGCCTCTCAAACACAAAATTGCTAACACACAGCAAATGTGTTTCAATGCCTTACACAAACACACATGCATGCACACACGCACACACACATATCATGTTATAATCAATGTATTCATGTCTGTAAAATCTCATGAAATCCATTCGTTTGTTCTTTGAATGTGTTAGAGACTTCTGTTTTCTGCGTTTGTGAAGATAGACTTAAAATAAGTTTTCCTCTGTGGTGTAGTTACTGAAAAAAATGTAATGTAGCTAGATACAAATAAAATGGCTTAAAACAATTGTAATCTACCCATTCATACAGAAGTTAATTCTAAATAAATTTTCTCACTTCATTTTCTGGCTTATAAACAAAGGGCTGAAGTAAGGCCAACTTTAAATCAACTGTGAAATTTGTGTTACCAAACGGGTACCTCCCATACTGTCTCATTATCACTCTGGTTCTGAGAGGGACTAATTTTTTTTTAAATTGGGTACTGTTACTCTTTATGAAGATCAAATTTGGCAACTGAAATGGACAAAGAGAGCTCTCTGAGCCTAGCTTGTAGCTAGAAGTTTGTGAGCTCACCTAGATGTCACTCTGACGCCCTGATTCTCGTTGTTATATGTCTCCATATTATGTTTATGCTAAAGTTCCTTTATTGCTATCAGGCTATCTAATTCTTCGCTGCCTTCTAACTACACTGGAAGCCATTGCTTTGTTGTTGGAAGTTTCTGATCTTTGAAACACTTTGTTGAAGTTCTTGAAGCACAGTGTGGGAGGCAGTGACCTGGACTGCGAACTCCGTTACCACCTCGGCACACATCCAGGGCTTTGAGTTGGCACTTCCCAGTATCTACTCCATCTATGACCTGCTGGAGTACATGAGAGGGATGCCTTCCAGAGGCCTTGAACCTGACCAGCAATACATTACAAAATGAACATTTGCAAGTAAAGCTGGGTGGACAAAAGTGTCTATGGCATGATATAAACAACAGCTCCCAGTGTCACGAAGACAAATTGAAGAGGTGATGGAGAGGTGAGAAAGAGGAAGGAGCAAGGTGTTTTTTGTTTGCTTGCTTTTTTTGTTTATTTTTATTTTATTTATTTTTTTATTTTGGCTTTTGAGACAGGGTTTCTCTGTAGCTTGGGAGCCTGTCCTGGAACTAGCTCTTATAGACCAGGATGGCCTCGAACTCACAAAGATCCGCATGCCTCTGCCTCCTGAGTGCTGGGATTAAAGGCGTGCACCACCACCGCCCAGCCTTTGTTTATTTTTAAATTAATATTTTAATGTAACTTTTTAATTTATATTTTATTTTTACGATTTTTTTAAGTTTTCCTTGGGAGTATTCCACAATGGTGAGGGCAGATACAAAGGGACTGGGAAATGAGCGGCGTTGGCGTGCATGATGTGAAACTCCCAAAGAATCAGTAAAAATTATGCTAAAAAATGCAACAGTGTTTTCTATTTTCCAAATAAAAATGCATACGAGCTATGGTAGGTTTAGAAATCTGCCCCTGTGCTTACACCACACATGGACACCACTACCGCCACCAGTACCACCACTCTAACTTATGAGGCCGAGAGCAAATAGATGTGACATTAATAAATTCACCTGGAAGAGCATATAACATACTCGGTTACTTCGGTTACTTCGATAGCATGTGTTTTTAAATATTATTGTAAAGCAATCATCACATTCCAATTTATTTAGAATTTTCTGGAATAGCAGGTGATAATCTATTTTTTAAAGTCCTTCAATTTATTGAAGCTATCACTCTATATGATTGTCTATAAAGTTAGGCTCAATGTCACAATCAAATATTCAGCTAAGCTTAAAATCCCTCTTAAAGTAGAATATTGTTCTCTCTCTTTTTTTCTTACCGCCTCCTTTTTAAAAAGAAAAACAAATAATTAGCTTGGTTTAATAATGATTCTCACGTAAGACCAGCCATGCTTGGACCCATTCCTTGCCAATTGGTATTAGGCTATCAGATGTCGAGGTTGAAATCTGAATTGAGATTTATGTGATCTTAACATCTGTGTTTTCCCCATTAACTGAGTGATTAGAAAAGCTCAGTAAAGATTCCTCAGGTAGTGTGTGGTACCAATAAGATCTTGGAGATTTCAAGCAACCTATTGTGTAAGAGGTGTGCCTTGTGTTTCCAGCATTTCTGAAGGTTCAGTCCTCAGGTAGCTGTAGTACACGCAGAAACTATATACACCATGCTTACGAGCCAGAAGGAATCTCAGGAGAATGGACCCAGTGGAGATTTAAGCAGATGTGACAAATGGCAACATTCACATACTACGCATCAACAGTCAAAAAACGTTGGGTGTTTTCCTTGAGGTAGTGCTACTAGATTATCAGAATCTCATGAAGACAGCGAGCAATAGAAGGATTTGCAAGGAAGTGAGAAATGTCCAGAAGGTAAGTTGAAGAATGGTCAGAGATCTGCCATTGAACAGAAATGTAAGAGAGGATGATGCGATACTGATCGTGCCCACAGGTCCAACGTAAGGGATAACAAAGTGAAAATAGCCAGGCGGTGGTGGCGCAAGCCTTTAATCCCAGCACTCGTGAGGCAGAGTCAGGCCACGCTTGGACCCATTCCTTGCCAATTGGTATTAGGGTATCAGATCTCTGTAAGTTTGAGACCAGCCTGGTCTACAAGAGCTAATTCCAGGATTGGCTCCAAAGAAACCCTGTCTTGAAAAAACAAAAAAAGAAAGTGAAAATAAGCAGGACAGGAAGGGCTTTCAGAGAAGCTGCTCGTGGTGAGAATGCAATGGGTTCAGTTTGAGGGACTGTGCTATAATGATGCAGACAATACTCTATGGAAGGGTTTGGTATATGGTTGGAGCTTAAGGGGGAAAATGGGCTGTAATGTCACATATAAAGCCATAAATGGGAAGTAAGCCCAAATGTTGTTATTGGAAGAAGGTCACAATGGAGCCAAGAAATGATCATGCAAATTAGACTAGCAATGTCAGAAAACAGAAAGCTGCTTTGTCAACCAAATAATCAGTGTAAATTAAATTGTGTTTTATAAATAGAACTAGTGTGACCTGTTACAGGAAAATATGTCTATAAATTTGCAAAATTCCACCATATGTATGAATAAACTCACATAAGCCTATGTCTATTATGATATACAGAAAACCGTATGTCCATATATAAAGTATATAATGTATACATACAACTATTTATGTATAAAAATGCTTTATATAATCATTAGATTTATTATATAAATATGTGTGTATACTATATATACATGTATGTATACATGCATTAAGCATTTTCTCAGTATTTCTTTACAAGAAAGAGTTGGCTCCGGGAACCTGGGCACCAAAAAACTGGCTCCAAACCTAGCATGCCTCTTCGGCAGAACAGTTGCCACCCTTCCCTGGAGAACTGGCCTCAATGATGTGGGTACAGCAGAGCTAGAGCCAAGCTTTGCCAGCCCTAGGAGAACTGCCCCTACCACTGGCTGCCACAAATGGAGAACAGATCCCACATGCAGGTGAGCTGGACCCACCTCTCACCATGCACTCCAGAAAGCTGGACCCCATGGTGTGGGTGAGGGAGAGCTGGCCCTGACCCTGACCCTTGCCTGAAGGGGGACAGTCCTGGTAGAGGCCTGGACTAACTAACTCAGTTACCACCCAACCCCACATCCAGGTCTTTGAGTTGGCCCACTCAAACATCTATCCCATCTAGGACCTGCTGGAGCATGTGAAGGAACTGGTCGTACAGAACCATAGCTGCAGGATCTCCATGACTCAGGGCAACAGGATATCCAAGAGAAGTTTCAGAAAGGGTCCATTATTGATGGCATACTAGAAGTTAGAGACCTTGAACTAGGTGTGCCAAGAGCCAGAGGCCTTGAGCCAGACAAACAACTCATTGCAATTAAAATTTGTAAATAAAGCTGCTTGGGCAAAAGTGTATACTGTGTGCCATAACACAGCTCTCAATACCACTATGACAAATGAATATTTGATGGAGAGGCAGGAAAGACAGAGGAGTGAATTTTATTTTAATTATATTTATTTTATTTTATTGTGGGAGGGGACAGCTACTACGTTGGAAGACAGACGTAGAGGGACTGGGAAATGAATGGAATAGGGTGCTTGATGTAGACTATCCAAAGAATCAATAAAATGAATTATGTTTCTTTTTCTTTCTTTTTTTTTAAAGGAATGAGCCTGTCAATGGTCAGGCTCTTTATTTTTTTCTACAACTCTTGCTACTTATAGGTTCAGGGAGAGGAGTAATTATTGCCTTCAGTTGAATACCACTAGTGACCCCAGTAGGTTCCAATGGACAGTTCCAACTCAATGGTCACACAGATGGCCCTGGTTAAATTACATGGGTCACAAAACAAAACCAAAAGTCATGGCCCTGTGAAAGGGGCTGATGGAAACGAGGAGGTGTTGATAATGACAGGCACGAGATAAATTGGATAGGAAGAAAATAATTGGAATACATTATAACATGACCAATTTTGTCAAATGACAGAACAGAAAAGAAAATTAAGGAAGCTTGTTGACAGTGGCAGAAAAGGATCCTGTAAATTCCAGAGAGAACTGCCTGGAATTTTCAAAATGCCTTGTGAGTTCTTGTTTTGCTAGCAATGGTATTTCTGTGATGCCCATACAGAATTGTCCCCAAAATAACGTGAAATTGCTCTACAAGAAGGTGAAGTTCAATATGAAATAAAGATGACCTTTTAAAGCAGTCAGTTCTCTACTTAGTTACTTGGTAAAGATGAAAGTTGTTTTATTATTGAAATGATAGGAAAGGTATCTCGATGGCAAACTACAAAGTATAATTTATAGTAAATCCTTGTGAAGGATCCAAGTTTGCTTGAGAATCCTAACACTTCAATTGCAGATCCTATTGACTTTATAGTCTACTGAGTGACTTACTGAAAATTGATATGCTTCAAACTAACAGAATATTCTTTCCTTCACAAATTAGTGTTCATGTTCCCAGTGTATTTATTTCTCCAAGCTCTACAGGTCTTATGCATATACATAGATACACGTGTGGAGAATATCATAGAGATTCCTCTGGTATGTTGGCATTACAAGGTACTGAAGAGCACCTCTCTTCTTCTGTTTTTGCACAGATGTCCTGAGTTATTATTGTGCTCAAGTGTTACACTTGGATTATCCTGCTATCCAAGTGTTAAGTATGTCAGAGAAAAAATATGAGCATGTAATTTGCTTCTATGCCATTCTCCTCAAATTCCCTTTTCCAAGTTATTAGGTACCAAGGAAGCAGATTCCATAGGACTACTTGGCTAAGGAAGAAAAGAAAGTAAAGAAACTCTAACAGAGGTATCTCTTTTATTACTCATACTTAATATTTGTACAGCATAATAAAGGGTTTGTTATGATATTTTTACACATGTAACAATATTACTCAATAAACCTATTGCTTTAAAATATATTCTAATACAGTTTATACAAGGATCCCACATGATTCAAAAGTAAAAAAGGAAACCAATGGAATACATAACAATGTTATGAAGACATAGTTAAGAATACAGATTCCAGCTTCTATTTCCCACCCTGAAAAGCTCTCTACCACCTGTGTACCCCCACCCCACTTCTCCATTTTGTCTTCCAGCATACAACCCAGTCAGAGGTACTTTCCTACTTCGCCCATGAAAGTGCTGGGCAAGTTTATTTTTTTATTTTATTTCATTGTTATTTTTATTTTTTAATTATGTGTGTAGGAGTATAGATACATGTACACGAATGCAGTGCCTGTGGAGGCCAGAGGAAGACTCAGTTGCCCAATATGGGCTCTTGGAACTGAACTCAGGTCTGCAGAAAGAACAGTATCCACTCTTCATTGATTATCTGTCTAGCCCTAGAATATAAATGTATATATGTATATACATATATGTGTGTGTAGAATATCATAGTGATATGTATAATATGTGATATATATCTATACACACACATAGATATATAATACAATATAATTTGCAACCAACATGCAGAGGGAGAAATTGAAGGCTAAGAAAGTTTAGGTGGATGCCGGGATCACAGAGTTGGAGCCTAGGGTGGAGGAGGAGCTTAGGCTTTGGGTCCCTTTCACACTGTTTACCCCAACTCACATCTTCCTACATGCTGTGTGTCTGTATGTAGGTTTCAGATGTTAAACAGAAATGGGATTATTTGGGAGAGGTTAAGGGACCAGCAGGAGGGAGGATGCAGGCAAGGGGGAATAATAGGTGAGCAAATATGAGCAAAGTACAATGCTGTATAACATTCAGGGAAAGTAATAAGATCTATTCTTTTGTATGTTAACTAAAATTAATAATAAAAAGAATTATTTTACATCAATATACAAGAAATGCTGGATACACTTTTAAGGAGTGCTTATATACACAAAGACTTTCACCCCAAACTTTTAATTCTAAACTGTTCAATCCTACTGCTCTCAGTTGCCAAAGTTCAGCGGGTTGACCACTCCTAACACTTAACGCCAGTATTTAACACCATTTCACCATTTGAATGTCCATAGACCTAACTTGCTCTTGTACATGCATCAAAAGGCCTGTTGACCCTGTGTGAGACGGGGAGGCAAAATGAGGGTGAGTGAAAAGAGGATGGGGGCCAGCGGGAGCAGACAGGAGAGGGCAAGAGACGGAATAGGAGAAAAATAGGATAGGCGAATGGCCGAGCGAGCCCCATCACTGCATACAGTGAACCTGCTCTAAAAAACCATTCCCACAGGAGCCTTTTGATTTGATTTTGTCGTCAGCCAGCCAACAAATGTGCCTTACAATTTTAACACATATTCCATACATGCCGAAAAAAAAAATACTGTCATTTGAGATTAGCCCTGGTTTGGTTTTCTTTATATCATGTAAAATTTGAACTTGTCTCAAGGGAAAAATACACATGTGTCAGGTACATTCAAATTCCCTTCTTCAGTTCAACTGCCAAGTTTGGTTTCCATATTAAACTTTTCTAAATTGTACAATGAAAATTTTATGCTTTAATGAATTTAGATAAATTTCAAAAAATAAGATATACAAAATTATAAAGAAAACATGAAATAGAAGAATATTTTTTAAATTAATAATATCAAAGAGCTTCTTTATTGTTCAACTTCTCACAAATGTGCTACCAGATTTATTGAAAATGTAATTAGGTTAAAACCAAATGAACCTAATTGAATGGTAAAACTATGACCTTTTACCTTTATTATCATGGTAATTTACTAAATCAATTAAAAATTTAAAATAAAATTTTCCAATAAAAAGTAAAACAAAACCCAATTTTGTAAAAATCTCGCCTTTGAGAAAAACCAAGGCATTAAGCTTTAAAACATTTAATTCTCATTACCTTGTTCTGTGAAAATATCACTGTTAAGGTACAATAAAATATGCCCAAATTTTTATCAAATTCTTATTGAGGTATGTTTTATAGTGAATAAATAATTTTCACTATATATAGTGTATGAACTATGTATATAGCTTTGATATACAACAATTCATCATACTCACTAATTTCATTAAAAATGATTAAAATACAATCTTAAAGGGTTTAGATGATATTTTAAAACGAACTAACATCAAGCAATACAAATTTGTTTTTGCTGTGGATGTTGCCCTTTTCCACTAATGAAAAAACCAAACCAAACCAAAACAAAAACCACTAAATTAAATCCAGCACACATGGTGAATTGCTTCTGCCTTTTCCCTTTAAGAGAGTTGTTGAAAGCAAAATAACCAATCAGTCTTATCTTAGGTGAGACTGTTTCAGGCTTAGAAACATACAAAGCTCTCTCTCCTCTCTCGATGAGATAGGTTCATTTCATATTTGTGTAATACCCTGGAAGAAATTAGGTTTCAATAAAGTCCATTTTTGTCACTGCATGTAGCAATGAATATCACACCCAGCAGGGCACAGTGGCACCTGGCAGTCCAGACCCCAGTGTAGCACTAACCATCTGGGGGCAATTACAACAAGGTATTCTTTAAGGACCAGATGGGACCAAGGAACAGAAGCGCCTGCCCCTCCCTGCCATTCACAACATAATTCCTTTCAATGATATACTTAATCCCCCCACCAGCTACGCTTTTCAGCTTGCTGTTGTCACTGTTCCTTTATGTTAATTCAGTAGCAAGACAGAGAAAAAGAGGGGGACTGAGAGTACAAGAAAAAAAAGGGGGGGTGGTAGTGGAGAGGGAGCCACCACCAGTGCCACCAGGGACGGAAAAGAAATTATTCATCCCTAAATTGTTTCCACCACAGCAAGTACAGTAACAATTTTTTTAAAGGGGGGTGAAATTATCCTAAAGAAGGCCAGTGTGACAGCCCTGTGTGGCACCAGCTGAGGTTTACTCAGCCACCTGTTAGCTAGAAAGCTCTCTGCACTCGCTGAGGATGCATTTAACCAGTTTAAAGGATCTTTATTGACAGGCAGGCCACCTCCATTCAGCAGCCAGAGCCATAGGCCTGCTTTGTGGTCATATGTGGCACACAAGCCTTAATTCAATTACGCTGTAAGCCTATCCAATCTGCACCGCTGGCCTTTCGCTTTTGTGCCATTTGTCTTCTCTGCTCTAAAGAATTTTATTTTAAAGAGGGAAAGGCACCCTACAACCCAGTTGTCTTTATTTTTCATTTAAGGTTCGTGCCGCAGGTGCGCCTTTACCTTTCAGCTCGGGAGAAGCATTCTTCTTCGAGTGATGTTTCAGACACAAGCATTGGTTATTGTTTGGTAACAATGCTTTCCTCGCATTCTGATTTTTATTTTTTATTAATTAGGTGCTGTAGGTTCAAAATCTCCACAAAACCGAGTCTCCAAATTTGCATCTTCACAATGGAAAGAAAGAAAATACAAAAGGAAAAAAACCGATGAAAATGACAGTCGTTAGCTTTGTTCTTCCATGTTATTTAATTTAAAAAGGAAAAATATTTCTTAGAAAATGTTATATTTTTTGCTTCTCTTACATATCTGGCACACTAAATATGGTTTATGTGAATGGAGCTCATTCACTACAGCAACTGTTTCTTGAAAAAGACTGAATTTCCTTATAAGTTATTACATATATTGAACCTGTTCATACTGTTTAAACTTTTGGAATTTACAAATTTCTATTGCATTGGAACAATGCACATCTTTGTCTGCTGTTTGGCATTTTCCTAGTACTTCATGGACAGTCAAAGTATAAAGATGGGTTTCTCAGAGTCAGTGATGTTGTCATTTTCAAAATCATATTTTTTAGCAGGTTGAGAGGTCATCACTTTGAAGTGAATCATACATAGTGAGTGTCATAGCCATTCATAGCTTACACCTTGTGCCCAGTACATGCATGAGTGGTATGGATCATTTCACACCAATGTGTCTAAAATTATTAAATGATTTGTTATGAGAACTGAAGGAATTTCAAAGATAAAGAAACAAATATTTGGCAAAATATACTTATTTTCCACCCAAGTCAAAATATTGCAGGAAATATGTTACTAACCAGTGTTATTTAGAAAATAATAATTTTTAGTGAACAATTACAGTGTGTTTTATATAAAAGTCACTATCTCTCTTGAATTATTGACTCAGAGCCATAAAAACACAGTAGAAACCATGGCATTTCAATTGAGAAGAAAAGGGATTTGCATATGATTTCCAAGAGAAATGGAATTTTAATATCTGCCTCTATATTCATGTAAAGGTTATCTCTCTGTGAAATAATGTACATTTTCTTTACATTTTCCTATGATGTCATTTTCCCCAAATGAGTAAAATCTCTGGGTCAGTAGTAGAAGCTAAGTAGCTTGCCAGGATGCTTGAAATCCTTCTGATTTCTAATTGAAGATTTTTCCACTTGCTTCTCTATGACTATTTCATACACTCTGACTCGTACAATTTAATATGTACACATATTAGAGGACCTTACCAATATTCTGCGAAATAGGAACAACTAGATTTCCAAAAGTATAGAATCATATTAAACAATGAGAAAAATGGACCTAGTCTTGTTCAATCAAAGAAATGCTAAGCCAAAAGTACATGCGTGTTTAGTAACTTTAACACCCCTTTTAGAGACTTAAAAGAAAATAATTTGCCGTTTCAAAATGTGTGACTCATTTATGTGTTCCATTTCAATCTCTATAATACTAAAAAGAGCTGAGGTTGTGTTTTGTGAATACTTGAGAATCTTGGAATTTGAGCTTGAATATATGAAAGCATTTTGATATGAAACATAAGAACCCATTTGTGCTTGCTTTGAAACATTCTAGATGAAGTGTAGGAAGTGAGTTTCATATTGGAATTGCAGTTTTTAGTAGTGTCTTACTCTTCTGAGTTTTTGTAAGTTTCAAGAATCCTACAATGCTTTTGAAATAATGGGCTCTATGATAACCTCATATAACAAGTGAATTGTTATATATGGAAATAATATCTATTCTACTCTTATTAGCATAACAGTTCACAAAACAAAGCAGACCTATATGACACCTGTCTTGAATATTCTCTTTACAGTGAAAGCTCAAAATACTTTCTGAAAGCGTTTTAGTAAAATGCCGCTAAAGAAAATTAAAAGCTGATATCCATAATTACACATATGTATATACAACATTTGACAGTATGAGCTGAACAAAGCTCAGTAAATCAAATTACTGAAAAACTATTTTGCTTATCAGTTATCTGAAAACTAGATAGTTACCAAAAACATTCAATGCTAAAACTTGAAAACAGATTGTGAGCAATTAATGATTTAGTAATGATTAGTAATTTTATTTATATTTTATAATTCTTGCGGTGAAATATTCATTTTTGAATATGGATCATTACAGGGCAAAGGCACAGGTACTAGAAAGCTTGCTGTTGCCTTCACATTGTAGAATACACACACATTTCATGCATACAGTCCCTTCTAAGATTCCAATGTAATCTGACAAAAACTATCACTATGTACTGAAGCTTTTGCCATGTGGCATTTTTTAAATGTAATTTTCAATTATACTCTCATCAAGAAAGAGAAGATGTGTTCCTGGGCTCTTTGGCCAGCCAGTGTAGCCTCCTTGGAGAGCTCCTATCTTGAATGCTGGAATGAACATACAATTATAACAGCAGAGAAGACACATAAAACATTGATGGTTAGTGGAGTGAGATGTGAGCCAATGAAGGAATGAATGAATATGCATGTTTGCATGATTGTATGTGTATTGATTCTGACAGGCTGGAAGTGTTTGGTGTGTTGCTTGCATGCATATAAATAAAAATTTTGTTGTATCACATGAGTAAGAAGGGTTAAACCAATAGATTACTTCCAGATACCAATGACAATGAATTAATATATTAATATTTGATCCAGTGCTTATTGACAGCCATGTAAGCAGGATCATTTCATATTTAATACCCCTAAAATATAATGGTCCCCCCAAAAAAGATGAACCTAGAAAACTCAGTAATTTACCCAAGGTCACTTTGACAATAATTTTGAAAGATGCCTTTTGAATGCAAAGGTATGTGAGCCCTGAAACTGCTGTTAACCACCATATCGTGATCCACAGAAAACACATACTTGCCAGGAGTTAACCCTGTGGCTAGCAGTCACTGTACGGCATGTTTATTGACTGGCCAAGTTCTTTCTCCTTTCCAGTTATTCTGATCATCATTGAAAGCAGTTGTGAGGTCTGGAAATCATTAGTGGAGTTCTACATAGACATAAGGGGAGGAGATGATTATCTTTGACTCCGAATTTCCCAAGCCTCTCCCCCATTGTATGAAATGCTACCTGACATAAATTAACCTGCTACCACTGATGAAACAGAAATATCTTTTATAGTCAGCCTCTTGATTTAATCTATGTATACTATACGTGGAATACAAGTAGCTCTTCTACAGATATTAAAGAAATGCTTAGTAGATGAATGAACAAAATATGGAATGCAATTATATTGTCTTTTCAACACTTATACATGAAAGGGCTTACTTACAGAAATGGAGTTTCTTTTGTTTTGCTTTGTTTTTTATTGTTGTTATTAAACTATGTATTTTTCACCAATCCCCTCCCTTCCTCCCCCTCCCTTTTAACCCTCTTCCATGATCGAGAGGGGGACGATGTAGGGAAGTTTAGGAACGGTGTTCTAAATGGATTATTCAAGTTGGGAAATCAGGGTGGTCTGAAGGAATGTAGAGACATAGCATTAAAGAGGACCAAGGACTGCAGGACACCAAAGGAACTGAAGATCAATTATCAACTTCCTTCTTTTTTCCTTCCTTTCTTCCTTCCTCCATTCTTTCCTCTTTCTCCTTCCCTCCTGTCATAGAATATTGTTAAAGATATATTACATTTGTTTATGCTGTGGAACATTTGTAATGTATCTATTACAAATCATTGCATTGATGTTGCATTTGTTTAACTCTGTGAAGCTGTGTTGCTCTGCCTGTCTAAAACACCAGATTTGTCTAAAAAAGAGCTCAACAGCCAATAGCTAGGTAGGAGAAAGAATAGGTCGGACTGACAGGCAGATAGAATAAATAGAAAGAGAAATCTGGGAAGAGAGACCAAGGAGCAAGAGAAGGAGAAGGAGAGAGGACACTAGGGACCAGCCACCCAGCTACACAGCAAGCCATGGAGTAAGAAGTAAAGAGTGGTTATACAGACACAGAGAAAGATGAAAGCCCAGAGGCAAAAGATAGACAGGATAACTAAAGAAAATTGGCTAGAAACAAGCCAAGCTAAGGTCGAGCATCCATAAGAATAAACTGTGCGATGTCGGCAAATAGAGCAGACTGCTGCACAGACTTGACCCTTCCTGTCATCCAAATAGTCATCCTTTCCTGCTCAAGTGAAAAACATCCCGTCTTTTGTCTGAAGCTTCTTCCATGCAGTTTTTGGGTCAAGTGTGTTTTTCTCTAGTTTCACTCATATACTCAGTATAAAGGTGTTTTATAACCACACCACCAACAGCTAAGAATGCTGGGTTCTCCCTATGCCACAGGTACTTTGCTACTTACCTCAAACATCTTAGACACAGGGAGGAGGGTGTTTATTTTTATCTCCTTCTCTGAGGTGCTGAGGTTGAACTAATTGCAGCAGAGTCACATGACCAGTAAATAGCATAGTCAATGCTAGAATCCATGTTGTCTGACTCCAGAAGTGTACTTTGAACAACTGTGCCAGGAGCAGTGCCCATGATTTTATTCAGTATGTAACAAACAGACTTATGAAACCCATTAAACCCTTCGTATTTCTCAGAAGTATGCTAAGACCAGGAAAGCACTCAGAATGAATAGACAGTCATTTTTTGTTTCTGCTGATGCTTATCTGGACATCTTTGCAACAATCTACTCAACAGAGAAAAGTTACGACCACAAACAAAACGTGGACTTGGAGGACACAAACCTCAGCAGCGGAACCGTTAGCAACAGGCAAACAAGGCAAAGAGGCTTTGTCTCGTACTACTTCAGCATTTCCTCCCACTGAGGTCACTGCTTGCTTCTGATTGGGATTGTTTACTCTACAGGACACATTTCAAGTCCTCCCTTGTTCAGGTCTTCGAAAGTTTCACTGCAAAGACGAAGTCTCACCTCAATGGACTCCTCTCTACACTTTATCTTAATGTGGTTAGTAGTAGGATTGCTTCTAGATTTGTTTCATTCTCTGCCCTAAGCATGATTTTGTCATTTTGTCCGTTTCCTATTGCCCTCCTTACTATACATCCTCAGTTCCCTGACTAGTCCTGAGCCTCAACTATTTACTGTTTGATAATGCATTTCACTCACAGCAGTTATTTTCTTTCTTTCTTGAAGTTCTTCTTTTAGAAATTGCTACCTGATCCTTTAGAAATCGTTACTCTATTCTAGAAGTCATTACCACAGTGGTTCCCTAAAATCCTTGATAGTACCACTTTCTTCCTCGTCTACAGAGTTAAACTCTGTGTCAGGATGACCTGCTGACTCTCCTGTACCCCAGTCCACACCAGCAGTTCAGATAGGGTAGCGACAGTGTCTGCCATGTTCTTGTGGAATAGCATGATTGATGATGGCTCACTGTTGAATGTGACTACTCATCCAGGAAGAAGGCTGGGACTGACCGGTGGGAGCTGGAGAACCTGGGGAGGGTGACAGGGTGGAAATGAGGTCCTATCAGATAAAGAGTTCTGTCAGGCTGAGGAATGCCACTGCACTGATATCTTATCTGAGTCACCTCCATTTGTGACTATTTTAACCCTGACATTTAAGCAGGCTAGCCAGGACAGTGACAAACAGGGTATTGCCCAGATATCTTTTAGTACCTGTCAGCATTCCCAGATTGAATTTCCCATCCTAAAGTCCCCACTTTTGCTGAGAAATGCCTGCATGACATCTTCCAGTCATTGCAAATGTAGCCCACCCTGGTGCAGTACTCAAACAACTGGTTTCAATTCTCCAGGTCTGTATATCCTGCGGAATGAGGTCATATCTTTAAGCCTCAAAGCTTATAATCCAGCAGTTACATAAAAATGTCCTCATTCTCCCCAGCCCAATTTTATTATCTTTACAACACAAAGGGGGCTTGTCATTTTTCCTATTCAGTTTCTTCTATATCATTACCTCCTTGGGGAATAGTCCATTCCTTGACTAAATTCAAACATTGGTCAAATTAGAATTTGAGTTTTGAACAAACTGTGTCTCTCTCACACACATAGCAAGCCTTAGGAACCTAGCATTGGTAATGCTACCGTGAAGAGAACCTGTGACTTTTGGCAAGTTCCTTAAGCTCTGTCTGCTTCAGTTTCCTTATCTACACGTATGGTGATAAGGACAGCACCTGCCTATTGCCTTGCCATGCCGATTAAAGATGTCAATGTGAGAAGAGCACTTAGGACGAGGCCAGGCACATGGAACATGCTAACCTTGGGCTTTGAATATCCCAGGACAACTGTTAAGAGCCTTGAAGTTGCTCTGTTTCTGCCCAGCATGAAGCCAGGCTGGGTGACTTTTTCCCTTCAGGTGGAATAGCTTACTCCAATTTCCTTCCAAAGGNGTGCGGGGGAAGCATGTGAAGTTGGTTGAGTCAGCCAGAAAACTCAAATGGTGTGCTCCTTTCACACAGTGCAGGCCTTTTCTCCCCAAAGTGATTATTGGACCCCAAAGAGCAATAACCTTATGCTGTTAATGTTGCCATCATCTAGAACACCAATAGTGGTGCCTTGTATGCAGAAATAAGAGTTTCAGTGACTGTAAGATCAACTACACGAGTAATAACATCACCGGAGTCTTTCTTTACAGCTTTGCCGCAGTTTTTCCTTAATAGTATAAATCAGATCTAAGAGACTCGGGGGCCCTTAAGTCTCAGCAGTAGGTAAACAATCACCTTTAGGGAAGAAGCTAGCACAGGAGGCAGAAAGCTTTGACGAAGATGTTCAGCTTGTTCTCTTACAATGGACCACCTCTCAATGAATCACCTGTGGAACTGTACATAGCCCAGTCCCAGTGTATTCAGCTCCAGAGTAGAGACAGACGATGCAGGATGAAGCACTTCTGGGAAAACAGAGCAGAGCAGATTTTCTGGTCGTAGCAGACACTCCACTTAGCAACAGAACACTTACACAGTGGTCACAGTGGACACTCCACTCAGTTACTGGTTTTATACTTAAAAGTTTCTTTGAAAGTGTTAGTTCCTCAACAGAAGGAAAAGGAAATGAAACTTTTAATGAAAATAAGTCATTTATAGCAATATGTAATTTGAACTCCAAGACACATGAAAATAAATACTACTAGTTAAAGGCAAGCTGCAAGCAAAGGAGACAGGAAACATAAAATTTTGGAGTTTAACTTTCTGAATGATAGCATTTTATTATCAACATAGAATTAAATGCATTTCAATTTCTCTGCCTTCATTATTGGTTCAGTACCTAACAGACTTTATTTACATTATTTTATATTAAACTGATTGAGATGTCTAGGATGTCGTAGGAAACTATTTGCTGAGAACAGCTCCTTTTCTATTGGCTTAGGAACACATTCTGATAATGGGGTAATTTTTAAATAAACTTTCTTTTGTCTTTTTGGTTTGTTTGAATAGTATTTCAACTTGGTATATTATTGCTAAATGATAGATGTGCGACAAATACACAAAAAATTAAAAAGTCGATAAATCAATAATGATTTAAAATTCACTTTCTAGTGTGTTTCCTTTTGTATATCTCTAAAATTTTGTATAATCTGAATTAAACATGATTTTTAAAAAAAGTTTATTAATATATTGTATTTAATATTATAAAGTAAGGCTTGTCATGATGAGACCTTCTATTTCCAGTACATCATGTACTTTGTAAATTTAAATTAATCAATTGTGAACATTTTTAAATCTCTTTTTCTATCAGCAGCTTTCCCTGCTGTATATTTTGCTATTGAATAGATATTGAAGCTGTTTATAGTTTTCAAATTTGGAACCTTCAAAGATTTAAAATTATTTTGTATGCAAGCTTGTCCTTAATTTCAAAATAAATCTCACCTTATATTTTTAATGCTGTTTAAAAACTGTCAATAAAAAATGTGACTAGCTCTTTGTTGGTCCAGAGAAAATACTCATCTCTAGATCTACACGTGGTTTCATGATAACTACATTTTGTTTATACACGGAATATCTTGGAGATGAAAAGAATCTTAGAGTACTAGAAATAGGCACGTTTCTGATGCTCATAGCCATACCCAGTTGTAATTCACAAGTAATCACAGTACAAAGATTTGCTTTGTACTTCTCTTAGCATACAATTTTCTCAGTCCATCTTGAAGCTGCAGTGTTGCCAGAATTCAGCTTATTTTTAAAAGCCATTTGCAATGACTCAGGGTTACCTAAAAATCCAAAGTTCACCTTATTGCTTACGCTACGCAAACAGGTACTGTCAATAATACCTTGCTCATATGAAGATGTGTGACAGAGTAGAAGTGATGCTCAACCCACACACTGATGACAGAGAGGACCAAAATACCTCTTTAGGAGACAATTAAATTAGCTAGCAGTTGGGGTAGTTAGAGGGAGATGGGTAATGAGCACAAAGAATGTTTTAGAAAAAGTACAGCAGGAACAGAGACCTCAATGTAGATGATAGTAGTGGCTCTTTGGGACTTATGGGTATTTTCTGGTGTGAAGACTGAAAGGAGACATACCAAGACTCGGGACTTCACTGGAAGGAAACTCTAAAGAACTCCATACCTCAGAGTTAGCTCTTAAAATGACTTGGTGTTAAAATGCATTACTCAGAAAAAATATTCTCCACATAGTGATGTATCAAGCATCCAAGAATATACACATGAGAAGAGTTCTGTGCTTTCAGAAATTAGAATTTAGAGTAGAAGACAGATATCAGTTTATAGGCTAATAGTAGGAAGTAAGCGTTATATTACACATGGAGTCTTCTGGGTGTGTTGAAAGGGGATATATAAGATAACCGATTAAAATAGGTCCATTTTAAATAATTAAAATACCATATTCTAGTGATTCTGTGTGTTCAGTAATATTTCACTGCCCATCCTTATTGTTTGAGACTGGCCTTAAACTCTCTTCATAGCGAAGGCTAGTCTAATCCTCCCGTCTTCACTTCCCAGATTTTAGTGTCAGAGGCATGTTCCATGCTGTGGGATGGCTTTTAAATGTTTATTGTTACATATTTTGTTACTGGGAAATATGACTCATATTTTTCTCATTAATTTTTACTCATCTACACTTGAAATTAAAATTATAGCCAGTTAGTAACTAGCTGCCTCAGTTTTATGAATTTGAACATGAAATAGTAAATCATAATATATTCTGAAAGTAATTTCCAGCAATTTCTGAATTAAAGAAAGATGCTCCTAACTTCTTAGAATATGTTAAATCAGATTAATTTACCTAAATAGATACTAATAATTAGAAAATAGTAGTAGCGGGTGAGAAACACCTCTAGCATCTTTTTAAAAAGAAAAAATTCTATTTATCATCGTTTTTTTAAATTCTTTTTTTATTAAAAATTTCCACCTCCTCCCCTCCTCCCATTTCACTCCCCCACCCCTCACTCCACCCCTCCCTCTCCAGTCCAAAGAGCAGTCAGGGTTCCCTGCCCTATGGGAAGT
>LOJH01005102.1:7922-20950 GCA_001685095.1 Ellobius talpinus
TTATTTATTTATTTATTTATTTATTTATTTATTTATTTATTTGTTGTGTATACACATTATAGGAATAGTCACCCTCAATTGCTTTCTACATTATAAGTTGAGGAAGGGTCTGCTAGTTGAACCCAGAGCTCACCACTTTAGCTAAACTTGCTGCCTGAATTGCAGTGGCGATCCTCTGTCCACACTGTGTAAGCTGTGGAATTGTAGGCAAGCCACTCTGTCCCCTTAGGGTAAATGTGGATTCTGGGGATCTGCACTCTGGTTTTCATACTTGCTTTTCTCATGGCGATGCTCTAACCATTGAGCAATCCTCCCAGCCATGGATAACGCCATTCTTACTAGGGAAACCACCCCAAACTCTTAGATTTTCTTCTAGAGCCACTCAGAAAGAGGACACAGTTTATAGTGAATACAGAAAAATACAGTAAATACATAGAAAATAACCATAAGCAAGAATTTTTAAAGAAAAAAATCTCTTGGGAGCAATCCCTAAATTTGGAGGTATGAGACAGATATTTTGCCAATTATACATTATAACTCCATTTGTTATTTGACATTTTCACACATCTATGCATTGGATTCTGGGTGCTCTCAACATTCGCTCTTCCTTGTCTACTTCCTGCTCCCATCAACCCACTCTTCTCCCCACAAGTCTAATTTTTGTATTCATCTATTTTTGTTTTGTTTTCAGACTTAATAGTTTAATCAGGGCCATATGTGTGATGAGTTTCAATTACACATTTTATAATTCATAAAAATCACGACAGTAAACAATTCATGTTAAAAATATTCCATGTAATTTAGGGTGATAGTCACACTTTACATTGACATGAAATGCCACTCAAACATTTGCTAATGGAACCGTGGTTGGGCAAGCTGACTGCTTTGGGGAGGAACTCTTCAGAGCTGTGTTGTGGGGATGATTAGCTGGGGTGAAGGAAGATTGTATAGGGTCAGCTGAGGGCTTGTGGGAAGCATAAATGGTCATGTGTGAATAAATCTTATTTATTCGGAGTGTTTTCTTATAATTTTCATGTCAATTTTGTGAATATTACACTCAAGATTTTAGCTCATTTAACCCAATTTTCTTTGATTATACATTCAATTTAGTCATAGTTTAACTAAGACTGCTGTGTACCTAGCACTAAATTAGCCATTGTAAATAATCATTTTCCCTCCAATCACCTTCCCTGGCTTTCTAGAACATGAGCTGTATCAGATTTAAGTCATATGAATGTTCACACCGTTACTCTACAGTATGGTTTTGCTTTGAAAGAAAATCTTTGTTGGTACTGTGGGTACAGGTTAAAGTTTGATCTTCAGTTACACTAATTGTTAATGTCTTTAATTATAAAATGGAAGAGATTTTAGTAAGAATATTATATACATCCTTGACGATGTCACCTGCCATGTATAAAACGTTAGCTCAGTGCTTGGTACATGCTCAGTGGTGAATAAGCCATTTCTTATTATCTTTAAGGGTAAACCATGTATGACTGAATTCACTTGTTGGTTCTCTATTCAGCATGATATGAAAATGAAATTGAAATTTATGCTCTGGCAATGCTAGAGCATGCATGGGCAGCCCATATATGGTGGTTCTGTTGAACTTGGCCATATTGGGTTACATGGTCTAAGTTGATGAGGACGACTGACCAGGTCTCTTCCTCAACAGGGCACAGATGGTTGTGAGCCACTATGTAGTTGCTGGGAATTGAACTCAGGACCTTTAGGAAGAGCAGACAGTGCTCTTGAACACTGAACCATCTCTCCAGCCTGATGTAGTTGGATACAACTTTGTATTAATCTGTTTTCTGTTGCTATAACAAACTGCCCAGTGGATGGCAATTTATCAGGGAAAGAAGTTATTGAGTTATGAAGGGATTCATTATGGTACTAGTGGAACTTGGTTTGGGCAAGGCCAGTATGCTAGATAATCCAGCATAAAGAGTTCTTAGAAGGAAGACTCAAGTGACAATCCAGGAGACCAAAGAGACTTAGGGCCTCAGCTTGTTCTTTTTATACCAATAAACTTTTATGGAAACTAAGCAGGGTCATAAGAGAATGGCACTAGTCTTTGTCAAGGGCAAAGGACTTACAAGTCCCTCACAAGGACTTACCCACACTCCAGAGGCACCCATTTTCCTTTGCTCTTGTTCTCTACCACTGAGCTCTGTCTGACCGGCTCCTTTAATGTCTTCAGCGTGTCCACACCATCACATGGTGAGCCAGGTTTCCAGTACACAGAGAACAGAGATCTTGTCAGATTAACTCAGGGTGCCAGAGAACTCACCTCATCATTGAAAGACCCCAATTGCTCCAAGGTCGTCTTCCTTCAGCTTCCTTCAGGGGTCAAGAGTTTCACAGTTCAGGGTGGCAGAATTAACATGCAATTACTTATTTGTGTGCATAATATGAAATGATTAAGAGTGCAGGAAGAATGATGGATTATTTCCAAACTCTGGCTACTTCTTATACTGAGGATTCACTATCTTGTAAATTGTAGACAGAGAGGCAAGGAAGACTGTTTTCAGAGTATTAATCAAAATGTTCCTAGTCAGTTAAAGAATCACACTTTTTCTTTTGTTTTTCTTTAAATATACTCTATTTTTAGGCCAATTTTAGACCCATAGCAAGAATGAGCAGGAGGCATTTTCTAGTTCCCAAATGCTGTCTATCCACCCAGCCTTCCCATATTTCACCAGAAAGGGGCATTTGTTAGAGATAATGTGCACAGACAGACACAGCATCACCTCCCAAATCCATGCTTTAGACCAGAGGTCATTCTTGCTGTGGTGGATTTTCTGGCTTTGGAAATGGCCCAGTGACATATATCCACCTCTATAGAATCACATAGAGGATTTCACTGCCCTACAAATCTCCTGTGCACTGGAGAGCCATCTCTTCTTCCTTTCTAGCCATTGATTACCACTGCTTGTTTTACTGTGTCCACGTCCCTTTGCTTTTTCTAGAGTGTCATTGGCTGGAACAAGATCATGCAGAGACATTGAGATTTGTTTCTCTCACTAACATGCATTTTTTTATCCTCTAGGTTTATCATGGCAGATAGATCCTATTCTTAGGACTTTGAAAAATATTCCGGTATCTTAATGCAAGTTAGTTTATTTTCCAGTCATCTGCTGAAGGGCCTCTTGCCTGCTTCTACTCTTAAAGTCACTTTAAGATCTGTGTGCATATTTCTAGTGTGCACAAGTTTTCAACTCCTTTGGATAAAGACCAAGGAGCACAATTGCTCTATAGCATTGTAAGTGTGGTTAGCCATGCAGGAAGCTTCTGGACTGTTTTCCAAGTACACATTTTCTTACATATGCTCACACACATTCACAGAGGCACACACTCTCATCCTCATACAAACATATATAGATTCACACACACCATTGTTGGAGGGAGAGAGGCCGCTTGTTGGTTCCCAGCCGCCCGGCTAACTTAGACCCCAAATCATTACACAGAAACTGTATTAATTAAAATCACTGCTTGGCCCATTAGCTCTAGCTTCTTATTGGCTAACTCGTATATTAATTTAACCCATTTCTATTAGTCTGTACATCACCACGTGGCTGTGGCTTACTGGGTAAAGTTTCCAGCGTCTGTCTCCTGTGACTCCATGGCTTCTCTTTGACTTCGCCCCTCTTTCTTCCAGCATTCAGCCTAGCTTTGCCTACCTAAGTTCTGCCTTGCTATAAGTCCAAAGAAGTTTCTTTATTCATTATTGGTAATCACAGCACACAGAAGGGACTCCCACATCACAACATTTTTCATCTTCACCAATAATGAAAGATTTAGTTTTGCAACTCCATACACATGCCAGCATTTGATAGTGTCAGTTTTCTGTTTTTTGCATGATTCTAATGGGTGTATATTTCCTAGTAGTAGTTATTTTCTATGTAATTATCTTCTATCAAAATATTTTCTTTTTATAAGCAACAGTTTTATAAGATGTTAATCTGTCAGCTTTGACTGAGACACAAGGCACAGCAGTTATGACACATCAAAGACTCCAAATGAAATGGAATTCAAAAATAATAATCAGTTTTAAAACCTTTAATGCTTCCATTGCTTAAAGTCCCGAACATCAATCAGGTCATTAAAACTGAAGAGGGAAGATGTAAAAGTGGATATCTCCAGTTGTTGGTGTTATGGAGACCATTTTCCAGTTCATAGATATGGCAGAGTCTGCAGCAGGACAACCTGATGCACTCCCTGAGTTGGAAGGTGTGACAGGAATATTTTTTTTATTTTAAAGAGGGCATGTGCAAAGGAGAGACTTTGCAGAGAGAGGGGTGTTGCAGCATTTCCCAAGGACTGGACGTGACACTCTGCTAATGGGAACCAGAGACAGAGGGTCGTGGACATTGCCCAGCAGGAGCACTGGGATTGGACACCTCTCAACAGTAATAACCTAGATGTATCACTGGATGCTTGAATTGTATAATTATGTGTTGCTTGGGTTTAAGTAGTTGTCAGGTAGACAGAAGCACTTCTTCCGAATTGAAGGAACTGGTCATTAATTGTAGAACATCCTGTTATCCCATAGATTCCAGCAAGGTTCTTCACACGTTAGCCAGACCTAGGTTTTGTCAGTACACAAGAGCTCTTTTGTTGATCCCATTCCTCATAGAATATATTTTATTCAGGAACAGGGGACATCATCCCCCCCACCTTTCAATGCATTTGAAAATAGCTGAAGACCAAAACAACTTATTCCCCCGCAAGTCCTGATTGTTGAATCTGCCAGCCACACATAGAGAGGGTGGTTCCATGACAAAGCAATCTGAAGGTTGAAACCACCTACAGGTAATAAATATTCTCAATCCCTTTTCACACAGAAAGCACAGTTTTCTTGTAAAACACAAGTCACTGCTTTGCTCCTATGCTTAATTTCATAATAATGAACAGGAACAGCCCGTGCTGTACTTTTCAATGTGTTTGTTATTCTTAGAAGATCGAGTGAAGAGTAACATGTCTAGGGGGTTATCAGAAGATGCCGATCATCCCCTTGCCCAGTGCTTTGTACTTTGTACTATGTTTTTACATTGGTAGGGTTGGAAAAAGTAGGACATTCCCCCACTCTCTATTTCTCTCTGTGTGTGTTTTTCCCCCCTTAAAGTATTGGAGAGAAATCAGCAAATTCACGTTGACATTCAACGTCAAGTTCTCTAGAAATTACTGGCATTCAGACACTCAGAATATTAATGGCAAATGTGCCTTGGGAACCCGATACTCTCTCTCCATGCATCTAGCAGAACCTTCTCTTTAAATCTATTCAAATGTATCTACTCTGATTATACAGACTCCAAACAGACCAGGGAGCACTTGGAGAAACTGGTCGGGAGCAGTGGGTCATTGGGATTGTGTTGCTTTCATTCCAGTGAAAACACGGGGGAAATCAGTGTGCTTGCTTGTTCCGGGGCTTGCACAAACTCAGAAAGTATGTTCGGGTAATTTGTCTGTACAGCCTGAGAGATGGCATAGGCTAGAAATGAGCCAGTGGGAAAATGTTGGTAGGGGAGAAAATTGAAGAAAACAAAATGTATTCTTGTAAGTGGGAGACAGAGGAAAGCTTCCAGAGGATAAGCAGGAGGAAAAGGCACCACACTTTTTTATTAGCTTACAGAGCTAAAATGATTTGCAGGTGGTTGGCTGAAGGAGTCATATAAAATATCCTTATATACCTGGGCTTTCCCCCTTACTTATTTTAATGGACAAAGCATCCTTCTCTGGTGAACAATTCATGCTAATGGCAGTTAAAAAAAATAAAAGGCAACAGCACCATCTCATTACACCCAACTCTGTGATGGAGTCTACGCATGGTCTCTAGAGCTGCTGCACTGTGATGACTGGTAGCGGCCACCTCTAACCAGCTCCTGGCTGGTAGGAACCGGCTTAAATAGGTCTGTAGAAAAACAACTGCACCTCCTGAAGTATTTCCATTCTCGAATTTCTCCTCACCTACCCACGGACCAAGTTCTGAGGGTGGATGCTAGGACACCTCCTTCTTCACTTGGGGTGTTTGTTGACTAAGTCATTCCCATTGGTTCAGCACTTAGTTTACTGATTTGGCTGTGAGTCAGCTCTGAGGTTGATCCTTGGGGTGTGATGCTCCTCATTTTATGTAGACACTTCTATTGAGACAGACTGTTCTGTCTCCAGGAAGAGAGGTTTTACTAGGTAGTCTGTACTTTATTTTATGACGGTTGTGTGGGACTTTCTCCCAGAGGTGATGCCGTGGGGCTCTTCTTCAAGAGTGCATTTGTGACAGGAGCCATTTTCAGCCAACTCTCATGGGCTTCCTTATGCTAATTAAAGAATACAGTGCAAATAGTGTTTTAATTATTTTGTAAAGCAGTGGCATTCTTCCTATAACCAAGGCCATTCTCTTTAAAAACATAATTAAAAAATACAATCCACCTTTGGCGGTTTTCTTACATTTGTATCTTCTCCAGAAATACAGAGCCAGGAGAGAATCTAATTTCAAGTCGTATTTATGATGTTTTAAAACCCGGTACCTTTTCAGGAAGACTTCATCATGCATCTGTCAGATATCAAGATGCAAGTAATTAATTCTGCTGGATTCAGTAGTAGCCCCCAGAGGACACTGTAGAAAGACGGGTTGGGGGAGGGTGGTACATAGTAGAAGTATTCACTTTAATGGACAGAAATCACTAAAGGAGCTCATGAGTCAGGGTCAATGCAAACTTTCTTTCTCATCCATTGAAATGTTTGTTTACATGGGAGTAAACAAATATTTTTTAAAAAATGCCAAGAGTATATTTTGCTAACCAATTGTGTAATATCTTCTGCCAGACCGGCATGATTTTATATTTGCATACTTTAAATTATATTATTTGTAATTTTTTAAAAAATTTTTCAAGACAGGGTTTCTCTGTAGCTTTCGAGCCTGTCCTGGAACTAGCTCTTGTAGGCCAGGCTGGCATCAAACTCACAGAGATCCGCCTGCCGCTGCCTCCAGAGTGCTGGGATTAAAGGCCTGCGCCACCAACACCACCCGGCTGTAAAAAAGGGTTTTTTTTTGAAAAATTTACTTACAAAATATTTTGACCATATTGTTTTCCCCTCCCACAACTTTCTCTAAACCACTTCAATAGGAATTTGATCTACATGGAAACTCTTTCAAACTGTGTTATCAGCTTTGTGGAAATAAGTTTTTATGTTTTTTTGCTCTTTAAAGTTTCTACCACTTTGGACCACCCAATCTTCTTCCAGCATGTTCAGGATTAATGTGGAGGAAAATGAAGAATGAAGATTAAGGATTTTTCCATAACCTTCATTTGGTGTCTTAATCCATTCTAGCAGGTTGCTATAATGAAGTCTCACAGCCCAGTAGCTGATAAACAAGAGGAAATTGTTTTGCCTTTTCTGGAGAGTAGAATTCTAAGATCAGGTGCCTATGGTATGCCAAGGGTAGGGGGCTGTCTTTGGGGCTGGGGCTGTGGATTGTGGTCTGTTCTTTCTTAAACAAAAGGCAGCATGTTATCACCATACTCGAGGGCCAGGATTGCCCTCCATATTTTAATACCATATCTGGAAAGTCACTATTAGCTTCTATTACAGTAGTTTTCTCAATGAGGACCCATTTGACAGATAATTCACTTCAAGAAATCATGTATTTGAATCAAACACTTAAATTGATGCTTTATTCCACTTTATGCCAATAACTCAAATTCAGTGAAAAAATTAGAAAGAGAATACAAATTCATTAAAGTATCTCTCTTCTGTTAAAAGTTTATTTTTTGCATAGTTCTAAATAACTCTCAAGTAGATTGCTTTAACAGTGCAACTTTTAAAATTTATATGGATATTTAAATTATACTACAGTAGCCATTTATAATCTAATCTGTTTTAAAGTATAACATGATGGGTCCAGGAGCCTGCAAAGACCAGAAGAGGGCATTGGGTTCCCTGGAGCTAGAGTTACAGAAAGTTATGAATCACGTGTTGTGTGTGTTAGGGAATGAAAGGCCTATTGCAAGAGCAGTGCACAGTCTTAATTGCTGAATTATCTCTCCAGGGTTTGTCTCTTCATCCCAGGGCTGAGTCCACCATGATGAGAGAAGTTAAGGCAACAGGGACTTGCAGCACTAGGCCACATCACATCCACAAACAGATACTTGCAGCACTAGGCCACATCACATCCACAAACAGGGACTTGCAGCACTAGGCCACATCTCATCCACAAGCAGGGACTTGCAGCACTAGGCCACATCTCATCCACAAACAGGGACTTGCAGCACTAGGCCACATCGCATCCACAAACAGACATTTGCAGCACTAGGCCACATCGCATCCACGAACAGGGACTTGCAGCACTAGGCCACATCGCATCCACAAACAGGAAATAAGGATGAATGCAATCTACTGCTCAGTTCACCCTGTGCAAACCCTGTGCATTTTGCACAGCTTAGGATTGCTGCGCAGGGAAGGGACCCGCCCACAGTTGGTGAGTCTTCCCACCTCAGTTGGCTTCATCAAGATAACAGCCCCAGGTATGTCCAGAGGCCCATCTTTCAGGTGAGCGTAGATTTCGTCAAGTTGACAGTTAATACTAATTGTCGCTTTCTCCATGCTCTTATTTGTCCCTCTGCCCCATTGTTAGTTCCTTTTGCTCTCCTGGGTACTTACACTTTCATGTCATAGATAGATTGGTGCTTTTATGTGTTAATAGATAAAACATAGGAACCACAGATGAGAGAAAACATGACATTTGTCTTTCTGAGCCATGGCTTGAAGTCTTTTGCTCTTTGTATAACTCCTTGCATGATGCATGCAAGTGCACTCCATCCTTAGAACATAAGGAAAGTACAGGGAACGTTTCTGCCATCACCCATCAAGCCTTCCCGTGCACAGGCCTCTACAACTCTGCAGTGATCAATGTGTTTTGGTCACAGATGGTTGCCTGCTCCATCGTTTGCTGTTTTTCCAATATGATCGGTGCTTGTCTTCTATAGGGCATATTACCATATATCTTGCCCCTTCGAAACTGTGATGGTCATTATTTTCCTTTGGCACAAGTTCAACAGCGTAGAGTAGCTTTTTACTTCTCAGATGACAATCAGCCCTTTGTGGACCTGGAACAGAGTGATAAACTTCAGAATCCACTGGACACTTTGCTTATTTTGATTGAGATAAATCTAAAACATTCCAAGATACCACTTTCCTTTCTGCTTTTTAAATTATAAGGTGCAGCGAAACACACATAAGGTTATTCTGTTCTGTGTTAATGTCTCTGTGACTTTTATATCCCCTTTACAAGCAGGGGTTGTACTATCTTTTTAGAGCATAGAAGGGCTAGTTTCCTGAGCTGGGAATAGCGTGGGGATCTGGTATGGTTGGGTATTCTACCAGCTGCACTTCCTTACAGAAAGCAGTTCTCTGTTTTCATAGTGCTGATCTCTAAACATAGGTTCTGTGGATGTCTCCTTGTGGGTAATACAGAAGAGTTGCCCCTGGGAAAAAGTCATTTGCTTCCAGTCCTACCAAAATAAAATCAATAGTCTCAGTTTGATTCAGTATCATTTACACTGTTTTTAATATATGGCAGACCTCTATCTGGGCTCTGGAGGTAGAATAAATCACACTCCTGTCTGTTATGAAGAAATCAGGAGAGCTAAATTAATCACCGAGAGTTATATTTTCATGAAACTGAAAACACATAGGGTGAGCTGACTGGTGAGTAACTAGAATTTGTCAAGTCTGTGTCTTGTCAGCTGTGTATACAGAAGAGACAGAAAGCAAAGAATCGAGATGACTTCATTGGAAAGGTCATGTCAGAATGAAGGTCATGCGATCCTCATGGTTGTTCTAGATTGAACTTTAGACATGGTAGAGATTTCCTTCAAAATCATCCAGTTGCTTTGAAATCATTCTTGTTTTTCAGTAGACCCAGGGAATAAATGCATTTGCCCTGGCTGCTACTCACAGCAAGTCTGTCCTCACATCTATCCATCCATCCATCCATCCATCCATCCATCCATCCATCCATCTGTCCATCCATCAGTCCATCCTTTGTTGGAAGGTCAAGGGAACCTTGAGTGAGCCCTCATTAGCAATGCAATCCCATTGTTTTAGCCATTACAGGTGACCCCCCCAAAACATCTTTTAGTAATTTACTACTTTTTCTCTAGTTATTCCATAAGATCATCTTGCCAAGTATTGTTTTTTTTGTTCTCCATTTGTTGCTGATGTCATTCAGACATGTAAATATTAAATCAAACAATTTTGGCCTGGCTGTTAAGTACAATGCATAGGCATATATCTTAAATGCCTCCGGAGGTAAGCAAAAAAGGAGGAAATATACTGCATTCACATATTTTAGGTTTTGGACTTAAATTCCTGCTCATAATTCATGAGAATGGAAATTAAGTGGCCTACTAGAAGTCAATTTTAGCCTAAAAGTGTTCATTGTGTCTCTTTATTATGTAAGAACATACTGAATATTAAATGCTTAGCAGACTTTGGCTTCCTCTCTAAGTCGTGTGGCTAGTGCTTTCATCTGACCCCATTTTTTTTAAAGCCTCTCTTATTTGTTGAGTTTTTTCCTTGGGCCATCATTGTATGTGTCTTTCAGTACATACACTAAGGTAAGGTAGCCCTACATTTACTTCAAAGGGTTGTTGCAATTGTAAACTTACAGAGAAAGAAAAAAGTCTTCCTGAAGATACAGCTGTCCAAATCTGCATCTCCTCCAGAGCACAAGGTGGTCTTTCTCTGATTCGTTACTTCTGATCGGTGGGAAGGCTCAAGTTCATCCTGTGTGCTCATGCTGGTTCCGCATGTCCCGTCCCACACAGACCATCCTCCTCTCTGCAGTTCGTGTGTCACTCTCTGGCACTCCCCTGCTCTTCTCTGTCCAAGTTAACACTGAGATTTTATTGCCTGATTTCTTTATTTATAACCTCAGAAATGAAAAGAGATGCGCTGGAGCAATGAAACCGATTGCCTCACAGGCTGTGGATCAATGTGATTGCGATGGAGCAATGAGACTAATTGTCTCATGGGCTATGGATCAATGTGATTGCGCTGGAGCAATGAAATCGATTGCCTCACAGGCTGTGGATCAATGTGATTGTGATGGAGCAATGAGACTGATTGTCTCATGGGCTATGGATCAATGTGATTGCGATGGAGCAATGAGACTGATTGTCTCACGGGCTATGGGTCAATGTGATGAAGATACCCTGGTGTGTTGGGGTGGTTTATTAAGTCACCAAGGGACGACCAAACCATTGGGATATGGGTCTTATGAATGAATCTTATTTTGTTATAATCGTGAGTTTTCTAACTAGAGTTATTTTTCCATATTTAGTAAATATTACAGATACTTTAAAAATATGCCAGCATTTGAAATCTATATACACACAAATATATACTAAATTGAATAATAGCAACATGGAAAGGGTAACAAATATTAATACATTGTTCAATGGATTGCCATCTTCTTCACCTGAGTGCCAGCAACTTGTGCTTCTCTCACGATTTTTCCCCTTAATTTCTCTTTTCTTTACTTTTTACATAAACTTTATTAGTCTGACGCAGATAATTATTGAGTACTATGACTGGGACTGTAAATAATAAGACTAAACTGTATCCCCTGTCCTGCTTTTTATTTTTGGTGTAAGGCTATAGTGATAAATCAACAGACATGAACCCTATCAAAGTTGGTTGGAGGTTCAAAGTTGGTGTGGATTGGCAATCAAAAGAAAAGAAATTATACAACAGCTAAGGAAAGTGGAGAGCTCTTTATGCATAGTGGAGGGTGCTATGCCCATCTCTGAATATTGGGTAGGCTTTGTATTACTCAGAATGCTAGCTGCTGTCCACATGTGACACTTGAAATATGCCTCCCTTTTCACTAGATTAAAACCAGAGCCTTTCACATGGTAGTTAGGTGCACTACCTCTGAGCTCCATCCTCAGTCAAATACTGCTACCTTAAATCAGATGGATGTAGAGCATCCAAACTGCATTTGAAAACTTATTACAGAAAGGTAATCTAAGACACCACTTTGATAGTTTTGCTTTATTATGTATTTTAGTTATAATGTTAGAGCTATGTTACATTCAATAAAATATATAAAATTATTTTGCTTTGTAAAGTTTTAAAATGTGGTTCTTAGAAAATTTGTAGTTGCATGTGAAGCTTTTTGCTTGTGACTTAATGATAGCCAGCGAGGGATGACAGAATCCCAGGGTACACTGTGAGCTGTTCCCCTAATCTCAGGAAAGGTATCCTGGGCTGCAGAGAGTTTAATCTATTGTTTAAGGAACTCAGAAAGCAACCTGTCCCGAGTTTATACCACAAGTCATTGAACTAAAATGTGGAGCATTATCCTGTTTCTAAAAGATACTGGAACAGAGCCAGGGATGACTAGCTTCTTATCACAGGATGTCACATTTCCAGTACATTCCATGGCTATTCACAGATAAGCTTCAGGCTTCTGGGAGAACTGTCTTGAACCAGGGGTCCTGACATGAAGCAGTGAAGCTGACCCACCTGGAGTCACAGTTGCCTCCCAGCCATGGCTGCCTCGTGCTGCAGGATGATGGGAGAAGCAGTGGCTGCAGATGAAGAGGTCAGAGGAGCAGATTCTGATGGGCTGGGAAGTTTCGTGCATCAATGCTTCTTGTTTTATATCTACTGTGCAAAGCTGCAAGGAACTCTTTGTTTGTCTTTGTCAAGCAAGGACAGACTGCATTAGGAGATGATCTAATACTCGATTAGCTGATGTATCTATTGACTTATAATTTAGAGTCGGTATTAGGGACAATGGAATAATGAGAAAGAAAGCTGTTGTGGAGTTAGTAAATTATAATTTTCAAGAATCTTTAGAACAATGTTGCACTGTTTGGGACCTGCCTCTTGCCATCTTTTGTCAAGCCTAACAGCTAAGAATTTTTGAGAGAGATGCGTATTGCAGTCCTCAAAATTAACAGCAAACAGTTACCTTCAACTGCATTCAGGGAAAAGTTCACACATGCACGCATGCGCGC
>LOJH01005102.1:21025-31446 GCA_001685095.1 Ellobius talpinus
CACACACACACACACACACACACACACACACACAAACCACATCTTATTTTATTTTGATTACAAACATTTGTAGCCATTTGTTATTGTGTTTTGGACTTCATGAATAAAAATTGTGGGGCTTTTTCTCCCTTGTTGTGTAAGTATCAACTTGACATAAGGATTCTGACTCTTTCAGAGGGATTTTGCATGTGAAGACTCTTAGACTTGCTCTGGCCTTGATAGACGAAACTAAGACATGTTCCGTTTGCATTAGATGTTGGAGTGGTTCCATTAGGGGAACGTCAGGAATGCATTCACTGTGAAATGTGTCTAAAGGGTATAGACACTAGCTGGGCTGTCCAGGGAAGTGGGGAGATGCTTATAGAGGCAGGGTTGTGAGCAGCTTCAGGCTACCACTGGCAGCTACCTGTGGAGAGTTTGGCAAGAGCCAGGACCCAGCAGCTTTTGTGCAAAGGTCTCAGAGAATAAGTTTCCAGTAGTTTCTTCTTTTAGAGGATATTGGCTAAATTTGTTGAAATAAGAAGATTCCTCAGGATCCACAGGATTATACTTTTCTTTCCATATCCCTGGTTCTTTAAGTAAAGATGTCCTCAAAACATGCCTGGAAGCTTGGACAATTTTTTTTCTCTCGATTCAGGGTTTTGATATAGCTTTTTAGCTTGTCCTGGAACTAGCTGTTACAGTCCAGGCTGGCCTTGAACTCAAAGAGATCCGCCCCACTCTGCCTCCAGAGTACTGGGATTAAAGGCGTACGCCACCACCGCCTGGCTTTGGCCAATCTTTTCAAAAGCAACTTTGAACAATTTTATTTTTCCTTCAGGGAAGCTAGTAAGACCCATTGATGTCACTTAGCTATTGGAAGATGGAATGAAGATCATGTTAGCACAGGACTTCTGGTGTTGAATCAGTACAGGTAGCTGAGATATCGGGATTGGTGGCAGGGAGCCATGATGATGCTGCGTTTTTCAATGGAAATTAACCAAATGATGGACTTCTGGAAGGTGACGTCGCAGCACTTGGTCTTTTAGCCTAAGAAGATTCAGGAGAACTTTAGGTTCTGACATTCTTGTGTCAGATTCAGATGAAGAAACATGGAGAATTCCAGTAGAGCCAAGCAGCTGAGTGCCCAGAGTCAGCTGCAGGGTCTTTAGAAATGTGCTTTTTTGTTTTGTCTCTGTGTGTTTTTGTTACACACACACACACACACACACACACATGCATTTGCATGTGTGTGCATGTGAAGGCCATAAGACAACGTTAGGTGTCAGTCACAGTTGCCCTTTAGTTTAGTTTTGAGACAGGGTCTCCCACTGAAACTGATTTGGACAGAGTGAATGACCTTCAGTGAGCCCTAGAGCTCTTCCTGCCTCAGTTTCCCCAGTGCCAGGACTTCAGGCACATAGCATGCTGAGCTTTTGTACATGGATTCAGGGGAACCAAACTCATCCTCATGTTTACTTAGCAAGCGCTTTACTCACTGAGCCACCTCCCTGGTCCCTTCCTGGCATTTTGAAACTAGATCATTCAACAGCTTGGGCTTTACCAAGTAGACTAGGCTAGCTAGACAGCTCCCAAACTCAGTATGTATTTACTTTTTATTTAACATTATATGATCATTTAAAATATATTCTAACTGAAATAGAATTATACACCTTCCTTCCTTTTCCTCCCTCTATCCCCTTTTATGTCCCCCTTATTATTTGTCTGATTCAAAACTTAATATTTAAATCAAGTTCATATCTCTTTGGGGTGATCCAAATCTCTTGAGTTCTGCAAAAAATACATGGCTGTCAGACAGTGCCCCGATTTCACCTTGTTTTCTCTCACCTTATCCTGAATCAGCACTATCCAATCCAGAAGTCACCGCCCACCTACCACCCACCCACTCACCCAGCATCTTGACCGCCCCTTCTAAGCAGCTGAAACAGTTCAAGACATGACTTAAACAGTAGCACATGCACAAATGTTACAATTTAAATCTGGGCTTTGGGCCACATTAAATAGGGTGGGAGTTATATTTTATTTTCACATTTTAAGTAAAGTGAACACCCATGCCTTAGGACTCGGAGAGTCATGCAGAAATGCCCTTCCGAGGAAGACCCTCCTTGTTACCCCACAATGTTTGTGTTAGGCTCGGCACTACTGTGGCATTGGTGCATTACCACAGGACAAGGGCTTGATTAGAGTAAACACTGCCTGTGCAGGCTGTGGGCCTTGGTGTTGCGCTCATTTGCATGCTGCTTGCTTTCTCAGAACATGTACTTGACCCAGAGCATCCGTGTTGCCATGGAAGCCTTTTACTTGAGCTTCTGTTGGGCACCGACTTTGAATAGTTGTCCTTTCAAGGCAGAAAGCCCCCCGCTCCTTACAAAGTTTCCTCAACAAAGGTTGGGGACAGCGCATTATTGATGCATAATTATCCAACTGGCACTAACAGTAGGAGTCTACCATGTATTCATCATGCTGGATATCATCAAGAACAAGAATTATTCATTCAGACTTGGAAGGGTTGTTATGCCAGAACAAGGCGAGGCTGGTGCCTCAAGTACTGCATCTCCTAGTGTGTGTTTATGCCAGGATGGGAACTGAGATTCCTACTGATGGTAACTTACTTATTTACATACTTTTAACTTACTTTTGGCACAGGATAGAGTGGTAGTCATTAATTAAAAGAAAAGAAGGTTCCCATTTCCATTTTTTGAGGGTCTGTGTTGAGAGCTTTCTGATGTGGATTGTTTAGCTTGATGCCCCCAAAAATCTGTGTGCTTCTGTTAATATTTACCATTCCGCCTTTTTTCCTGGGCACACTATGCAATACCTTCTCTTGTCTCAGAGGCTTGTCTGAGGCTCAGATAAAGTTCTTTAGCTAGTCTCTCACTTGATGAATGTCATTGACCACTTCCCTGTTTCACTGGACACCCAGCCTATGTTGCAACAGTCCCTTATTTTTGCCTGTGATTGTACCCTCCATGAAGACTTCTTATTGGTCTGACTGAGTCACAGTCTTATAGCCCTGGTCTAGATTTCTCTGGCAGCTTCTGTCCCCTGAAGTGAGACGTACTAGACAGTAAGCCTAGGGGACGCTGATCTCGGGCCCTCTGTGACAGTTTCATTTCTTTTTATCATTTCTTTTCTTGCTACAGTACCTCTGCCCACGTGTCTTTTGGTGAACCTGGATATTGCCCATGCCTCTTCTCTCTAGGTGTCAATGCGTTAATGGCCCCACTCCTGAAATGCTCTTTCACTTTGTTCTCTACTTTGTTAACCTCTACTCCTCTGCTGGACTTTTTTCATAGACTTTTTTTTTGAAAAGTCAGTCCTTCTTGAATGTGTTCTCATTGCATGATCTACTTCTTAAAATGTGACACACTCATTGTGACTTACTGCTATGATTAATCTGGTCATGTCATTTACACCATCTTAACTGCTGTGAGAATATTATCAAGAATTTCTAATCATTGATAACCACAGTAGTTTGTTGGTAATTGACACACAGTGGACATTCTGTAGTAGTTTTTGAGCAAATGCATAAATCCCTATTCTATAGATTAAAGATTGAAGTTTAAAGAGGTTAATTAAGTGTTCAAATTTCTTAAACATATGTCAGTGGTTTTAATTATCAATATACTTCCTGATTTATCCTTAGAAGAAAGAAAAGGAAATAAAAAAATAAGGGAAATTTTATTAATGTTAGGGTGGGAATTCTGGTCAAGCTGTTGAAGGAACTTGAAACAAGGAGAGGAAACTTTCAGCGCCTGGGGGGTGGGGTGGTGGGGTGGTAGGAGCGTGGCTCTGCCTTTCCCTAGATCCTTTTGGTGAGTTTTCAGTGTGTGATGTCATTTTTGCTGCTGTGTAGTCACCTTTGCTGTTCTACTTGATTGAAATGGTCAGACAGCCTGCACTGTCATCGCTGATCAAACGGATCTCAGGATGAAGTACGGGAAAGGTTGGTTAATTGGATTTCTAGGAGGGAAAAAGAATCGGCTTTGTCTTATCTACAAATTGCTTCAGTGTATCCTTGAAGATCTGCTCTGTGTCCACATGACTCCAGGTAGGCCAGAATCATCTGGTTCCTATTCTAAGGACTCTTTGGCAGAAGGAAGGATGTAATAAGTACTAACTTCAAAGTGGAAAACTATTTAAGCATGTATTTTTCTTATTTTATATGTGTGTTTGTCTGCATGTATTCAGGTGTACCAGATCCTGTCTGCCCCAATTTATCTGGAATTTTTTTCTGGCTTTACCTTGTCTTGTGCAGGTGTCCTACATTCATTCACAGGTATGTGAGTTCCTGTGTACAAAGGCCCTGTCATGTACAGGAAGCACTGTTAAGCTATAGACACCCATTACAACCTTTCTGCCCTCTATTCCGCGAGAATTCCTGAGACTTACAGAGAGGGATGTGATATAGAGCTGAACACTGCACAATGTCTTGTTCTCTGGACAGCCATGATGTGTGGGCCTCAGTGTTAATTGCTATCTGCCTATCTGATGAGAGATGAGAGGTGAGAGAAGCACTAATCTGTGGGTAAAATGATAAGAATTTAGAGATAAATTTAACACTGTTCATTTAGCAGAATGATATTGTTAGGGTCTCCCCTAAGGCCTCTGTTTTTTTTAATATAGATTATCAATGATTCAGAGTGATGGAGTTATTCAGGCATTTTGACCATTTCTTCCTTTTGAGAGTAACAGTCCTAGCATATTGACATCAAAGTATAAAATCTGAATATTACAGATACATCCCCCCCACACATACACACACATATCCAGTTGTAGGAAAACAAGGCATCTGAAGCCTTCTGTGTTCTTAGAAATTAAAGACGCTTGTTGTTTTAGCCTGGTTATACAGCCAAGAACAGATGACTAGAGAGTTGAGCCAATTGGGAAGCAGTTGTCAGAGCAGGAGCTACGTGACAGCTGAAATCAGTAGATAGACTTGCAGAGTCTAATTGGATTGGGAAGCTTACCAAGCATCCCCAAACGGTGATTGTTGAGAATGGTTTAGGAGAGCAGAGATAGTCTAGAAGTCTCCAAGATGTCTTGGGCTCTCTGCTATAGTTGTTTTCATACAGTTGTCTTTATCAGGTAGACCCAAGAAAGGAAATTGATTTCTATGCTTCTTCTATTAGGAAGGAAATGATACCTTTGTACTCTGCTCATTACAGTCCATTCTTCAGAACCAGCTTTCGCTCTCCATCCTGGGATCTTTTTTGTTGTTTAACAAATGAAGGCTTAGATTGCTGAGAAGAGTGGCTTGATAGATTGCCAATATACTAGATGTGGCATAAAATAAGGTACATGTTCCCAAGAAGTAGAATCAACTGGCATTGAGAATCTAATAAGTAGGAATTATTTGTTATGAAGAACTGCCCACGTTGCTGTGGAGGCTGAGGAAATTCCTACAATCCACTCTCTGTAAACTGGAGATCTTGGGGAGCCTGTAGTCTAAGTTCAGAAGTCTGAGAGCAAGGAGGCTCATTGATGCGTTTCTCACCTGTCAGACAGGTTTGAACACATTCAGGCCAAGAGCTCAGAACATTCAGTCTTCCACTTGCTTGTTCTGCTGAGGCCCTCAGCAACTTGGATAAAGATGCCCATTAACTTTTTACTAATTTCTTCTAGAAACACCTTTATAGATCACATTGAAATAATGTTTAGCTGATCTGAACAACTCTAACCCATTTATATTCACACATAAAATTAAGCATCACTCAACATCTGGATTAACTCAGACATAGAATAATTGAGAATACACATTCTGCTTGTTTTTTGTATGCATAGGGATACCGAGAATAGTTATGATAATTCATGCTTCTACCTTGAACTTGAAGGTTGGGCAGCCTGTGTCCATGGCAAAGAAGTGAATGTTTTAGAAGTAAATGAGTTAAATTTGTCAGAGAACCTGTCTTTTGGCCAGTGAAGTAGACTGTAGGGGCTGCTTTCTTGCCCGGTTAATGTTTCATTTCAATGGAAAGTGGAGATTTATTCCAGTTCAACCCCAGATTCCATGGAAGTGAGATTACTTCCTGGATAGTACTGTGTACCTAATGAAGGATCTAACTCCTCTGCTCATGACCATCCAGTGTATGGTATTTGAAGCTAGTTGTGCGGCAAAGAGACCTACTTAAAACACCTCTGCAACACAAAACAGTGAAGAAAGTTCACAGTATAAGCGTTAGTATGCAGTGTAGAGGATAGGCAAATTCATAGAGGACAAGAGTAAATGTTCTAGCAGGAGGACTGAAGAGGGAGACTGTGAGTTGATGTTCTGTGAGGACAGAGCTTCTTTTGGGGGATAAGGACACACTGGAAACAGATAATGGTGATGGTTGTGTGACATTGTAAATATGACTAATGGCCTTAGTTAACCAACAGGCCAATTTTATTGTGTTGTGCATGTAGCCCCATGGCAGAATGCATACCTAGCAAGTGTGAGGCTCTTGGTTCAAGCTGCAATAATTCAAAAGGAAACAAAAATAACCTCAGCAAACTAATGTGTGTGTGTGTGTATGTGTATGCAGAATATATAAAGCAGAAACCCACAGAGATAGATTCCGTGCTGTAACAATGGTATTATATGCACTCGTTGGTCACCCTGCTTCAGCTACTGTCTCTTGAAGCCAGAAGGGCTTGGGTTGGCTTTTCCTCTGCTTTCCAAGACAATAAATCTCCACTTCCCATTTCTGCAACACAAAGAGAATCATTGCTTAAGCACAATTACTTTCTTAAACCTTAGAATGTAGTGCACAATTTCTGGCTTTTGCGCTGTTATTTATTGCTACCAGGCCAAGGGTAGCCAGCCAAGGGAATCACACAGGTGCCAGGCCGGATTTCACTCTAAGTGGCAAGCGTAGTTATGAGTACTCAGCTTGCTGTGCCTCAGGGATTTAATATGGAAATAGCCAGTTCTCTGCCTCTGGATTCCAAAAATGACCCCAAGGTTCCTGAGTCAACAAGAGCTGCCTGTCAAGATCCAAGAGATGCTACCTCCGCATAGGTAAGGCCGCTTAAGTGTTCATTTGAGTGTCTGGAATTACACCCAAATTGAATGGTATCCAAATTGGATTTTTTCAGAGGGGAATTATTTTTGTCTGTCTTGTACCAAGGTTTTTTTTTAATTTATTATTTTTTTCATGATGTAGAACCTCAGATGTAGATCAGTTTTGGGTGAATGTATGGAAGCATCTAGAGTTCTGGCAATTGGAGCAGTGAGTCAAGAACTTGCTCCCCAGTGGATGTAAACAGGGGAGTCTCAAGTGCTCCATGTGGACACCGTGATAGTTTTAACAAGGCTACTGATTCCTCCTGCATGGTATAGGAACTAAGTGAGTTCATGAGGACTCAAGTCAGTACTTGGCAGAGACTAAGTACACAGCTGATGGAGGCATGGTATCCATCCATATTAGCCTCATATTTGTCTGTTTGTGTAGACTCTGCATAGGAAGCAATGCATATTTTCACAAGGAGAATGCACAGGGAGATTGTCTAGGAATTAGGAGGTGTAAGAAGATGAAACACATTTCCCAGAATTCCTAGAGAGGAGATACATGTAGGAAAACTGAAACTCATCCCCCAATTACTATGCAGTTTAATGCAAAGGGATGCTTTGACAGGACTGTGCTGACAAGGTTGTGAGTGTTATATAGACACCATGACTTCTTGAAGACTAAGGGGCCACTGGGTTAGCAATGCAAACCATCGATATGATTGAGGATGGATATGTGTGCATAGGTTTCATTTAAAGGCTTCTTTGGACGTGAAGTCTTTCTCAATATGCTCAGATCTTGAGTGATTTTAATGTTTCTTGAAATAATCTAAAATATCTTACCAAAGATCATTTTTATTATGCAAATTTCCCCTTTTCTTTGTTGTTCTATCTATCAAGATCTCATGTAACTTATTTCCTTATTCCCTCCCTCCCTTTCTCACCCTCTCTCCCTCCATTCATGCTTCCCTTCCTTTCTTCCTTCTACATTAATTGATTATTGTTAACCTCCACACCCACACCCAGTTCTAGACTCTGGATGGTCAAGTCAGTGAATAAAATAAGATCCCAATTCTTGCCCAGATGGAGCTTAGGTTCCAGATGGACTTACAGAACTTAAATAACAGAACTTGTTCTAACATTCGTGTGTTAGATGCCACTAATTTATGTAGAAAAGTCAGCGTGAAAGGTGCTAGAGTCTTGGCATACTGGGCTACTTTCCATTTTTAAAGAGGATGGTGAGAGGCCACTTCCTTATTCTGCCTATGGACATTTGGTCTCAGACCCATGCACACTTCCTTGTTTGTTTCTTATGTTGCAAAGCTGAGGAGGTATCAGTGAGGGGTAGAACTATTGAGTTTCTGGGGGAAAAACCCCTCAAATTACCTACTGATAATGATTTGCTCATCTTTGCATCTTCTGGACTTATCCTAGTGCTTGGCACTGGGTTGGCCTAGCATTGAGCTAAGTCGAACTTCACTGCAGAAATGAAACCAGCAGGGGCCAATGCTCTAGGCTTACTCCATCCTTGACTGTGCTCTGTGATTTATGCGGCGATCAAGTATGCAAACCCCCAACCACACTTTCATTTATTTTCTCTGCTAAGTTACTCTCAGGGATTCTCCTCTGACACTTGCTGAGTTGATGCTAGCTGTGAGGATAATTGGAGTCACTGAAGACCTTTTAATAAGAAGGAAGACTTCAAGGCAGTTCATTGTTTACTGCAAGTATTTCTCTCCCCTCTCAATCATTCCTCAAAGTCACTTTTTTTTAAGAGAATGCTACCCTCATACTCTCCAGGCTGAAGCTTGCCTGAGGATGACATTCTCTCCAGCTTTCCCCCTGGAGTCAGAAGTTGCCACTTGAACTGGCCCCATTGAATGTTTCTGTCAGGCTGATGTTTTGGCAAGGAGAGCGCTGTATTTTAGAGCTGATCCACCCTTGTTTGCAGAATAGGAATCTACGGTTTGTGGGGAATTATTCGAACTTAAAAATGTATGTTCAGCCTTAGACTTGTGTGTTTACTCCTTTAAATAGTCTAATTAAAAATGAAATTGCTACTTTCGTTTATGCACTTGGTGTCTGAGTGTCTCACTGTGTCTTAAGATGTCCATTGTCAGCATTTGAAATGAGTTCATTCCTTATGAAACTCTGGGAGATGCATTCACTTAAGACTGGCTTCCTTCCCATCCACATTTAACAAATAAAATTTAAAAGCTTTTCTTTTGGCCCCATTCTTTTGGAGGATATATTGGGCAATTTAGTTACCTTAGGAAAAAGTCAGGGATAATACACCATTCTCCTTGTCAAGGGTTTTTAGAATATAAGGTACAAGATTCCTGCCTACTTCCTTCTCTTCTTCATGATAAAAACTCCTAATAGACATTATGGTATTATTAATGTAGAACAACACAACATGGTTTGTATATCTTTTCTAATTTAGTATTAAACAACCACTCTTTTATTGTTGTTTGATTTTTCTTCCATACATCCTGACTGCAGATTCCCTTCTCTCCTCTCCTGCCAGCCAATCCCACCTCCCAGCTCTCCCAGACCATGCTTCCTCAGTTTCCCTAAGAAATAAAAAAAAGAAAGAAAGAGCAGGCCTTCCAGGGATATCAACTGAACATGGCATAGCAAGTTACAATAAGACTAGGCACAAACCCTCATATCAAGACTGGACAAGGCAACCCAATCTGAGGAAGAGGGTTCCAAGAGCAGGCAAAATGATCAGAGACATCCCACTGCTAGGAGTTTCACAAGCACACCAAAGCTATATGACAATAACCTGTATGCAGAGGGCCTAGCTTAGACCCATACAGGTTCCATGATTGTTGTTTCAGTCTCTGTGATCCTTTTTAAATTGTTTCTGTGGGCAGCGTTTTCTTGATGTCCTCATCTCCTCTGGCTCCTGCAGTCCTTCCTCCCGCTCTGATCATAGGAAGGGGAAATAGAATAGGTTTTGTGGGTACACTGAAGGCAGGTGGGGATGGGAACAAAACGGATCAGGTGGGGGAAGAGGAGGCATGGAGGAAGAAAGTCAAGAACCATTCTTAAAATATGGCTGAAGTTTTCTAGAGTAATTTTTACCCTCAATTCAGTGGCAAGGAAGTGTGTGTGTGTGTGTAGTGTGGTGTGTGTGTGTGGTGTGGTATGTGTGGTGTGTGTGTGTGGTATGTGTGGTGTGTGTGTATGGTGTGTGTGTGTGGTATGTGTGGTGTGTGTGTGGTGTGGTGTGTGTGTGGTGTGGTGTGATGTGTGTGCGTGTGTGGTGTGTGTGTATGTGTGGTATGTGTGGTATGTGTGTAGTGTGTGTGGTGTGGTGTGTGTGGCATATATGGCGTGTGTGGCGTGTGTGTATGGTGTGTGTGGTGTGTGTGTGGTGTATGTGGTGTGTGTGTGTGGTGTGTGTGGTGTGGTGTGTGTGTGGTGT
>LOJH01005103.1:0-17021 GCA_001685095.1 Ellobius talpinus
CTTTCCAGCATTCTCCTGTTCTACTTTCTGTCTGGTTTACCCGCCTATACTTCCCGCCTGGCCAATCAGTGTTTTATTAAAGTACGATTGACAGAATACAGATAATTCTCCCGCACCACTACAACCATCATCAATGCCATCATGGCCTAACAACACATTCTGATAACCACACTCAAGAAAATAATCGTTTAGCTTTCAGACACTTCTGGGACATCAGTGCCTAAACCACTGTTACTTTATAGTAAAGATCTGTCACTCAGAGAGGACGTACTTGTTCAGGGCCAGATCCATAAGGAACAGTGAAGGCAGGGTTCTATTCCAGGTCTGTTTCTCTCAAACTCTTGCTGTGAACTCCACAGCAAGCAGGAGCTGAGCCCTGGGCAAACATGGAAGCCAGTGGATCCACTCTTCCTGATTACCTTGACTGTGGCCAGAACCTCCACACTGGGACCCCTGTTCTTCCTAGAACATCCACCGCTCTTTCCTGTGGGACTCTGAGGTGATGTAATGTGCCACCACTGGGGAATGATTCTGCCATGGAGGAGATACAGCAAGGACCACATTCCCAACTCTTCTCCATATTTTCCAGAAGAGGATAAATACAAAAGTGTCCCCAGGCCCTCGGGGATTGTGACACTGACTGATTAGCCAGCCTGCTCCTGAAGTATGTGATACAGCCTCCCCATACTTTGTCCACCAAAATAAGCTGGTCCCAGTCAGATATACAGAGATTTGGGCTAGGGGAGGCACTGGATTCTCCACAAAACACTGAGAACCTGCTGTTGATGGGAGGAGACTGAACAATGGCCACGACAAGGTCTTCTGTGTAGGAGACTTTACGGGACTTGAAGGAGATCATATATTAGGCCGGGGAACAGGTACTCGGAGACAGAGGCCACCCCAGGAGAGCTTTGTGGGGTGGTGGTAGGAACAACTGAATGAGTGAGGCACTTATAGTTTAAGAAATCATGTCGATAAAAAAAGGAAAGGAAAGAAAGCACTTACCATGTGCAGGCGTGTGCTGAGGCAGAGTGATTTTTCCTTGCAGTATAATATAATATAATATATATAATATAATATAACATAATATAATATAATATAATAGTTCATCTGTCACCAGGTCCTCACTGTGATCTCAGTTATTCTGCTGAAATCAAAGAGGTAGAAGGAGCCCTGGGTTAGTGTGGCCAGCTCTGCCTAGAGGCCCCATTTCAATAGGTGGGACAACTAGAAGCCAAGGCATGTGTCAGTCATTGCAGTGTGTCCCAGAGAACTGTCACCGACCATCCTTGAGGTCTCGATGCCTGGCCAGCTAGGCCACCGGCTCCCCTTTCCCCGGGCTGGCCTGGTTCCTGTACTCTGCCCCCTCACCTCCCCCGTCCCCATCCTTTCCAGGCTTGAACATCCTGCTGATTCCTCAGGGTACACCGAGAGAGGGCCGGAGCTTGTCAGTGTGAATTATTAGTTATCGTCCCACGGACAGTGCCCTCAAGGGCCACCGTGCAGCACTGGGATGACCGTGGTCCCCACAGATCTCGACAGCAGTTGTCAAAACCTGACACAACTTACTCACGGCGCTGATAACTGTTACCTTTCACGTAGCACTAAAATGGTACATTTAAAAGTTTAAAATATCAGATCCCTGTGGGTAGAACCTGCAAAGACTTCCTGTCTAGCTTATTCCTAAACTTTGAACCAAAGGGAACATAATTACCTGTGCTTGTCCTCCATTAACACTGTGGCTCAACTATGCAGGCTGAAGACAGTGTTCCTTTATTTCAAACTGCTTGGGCCATTCAGAAAGACACCAGTCTGAATACAGTGACATCCGCCAATGGCCCACACCCTGTTCCTGCTGACTCTGTGCAAGGGCTAGTACTGACCCACACCACAGTTCCGTGACATGCGTTAGAATTGTCAGCTGCGTTGATCTCATTAACCCCCGTAGCAGGGTGATCACAGTATTGTACCTATTCATACAACAGGTGCCTGTCCCCTGAACTGAGACATCCCTGGGACAAGGCAAATGAAGTCTACTCTCCAGTCATTTTTCTCTAGAGAGGGCTGGCTGGGGGAAAGGTGAGCTGGTATAAATCATCCTTCCCCTCCAATGTGAGCACACATGGCTTCCTAGCTTCCTACCAGAGGCCCGGAGGTACCACCTTGTCCGCACTGTACAAGCACATCAGTACAAAGCAGAGGGGAGTTAACTGTAACAGTGACCAGTGAATTCCTCCAGTTTAAAATGATCCATCTTAAAGGGTTTTGCCACAACAGACAGGACAGTTAAAGATACGACTTCACTTTGACATTCGTGCGACCTTAGCTGCTGCCTGACCTCTTTAGTTGGTTCCCACTCCTCACCAAGAAAGTCAGTGAGCCTGACCTGGGTTGGGTTTGACATGGAGGCGCTCTGCAAGCTTCACCAACGGAGCTCTGCCAGCGTCAGCTAGACACCCTCATCTTGCCTTCTCGGGTAAAGCCCATCACCCCCAGAGCTCTGATCACTGACTTACCTGCTCCTTAGGAAACACCTGCCCTGTATAACCTGGCCTGAGAAAGCCCAGTCTCCATCGAGAGCCTTCAAGTTCACCCTTGACCCCCACTACCCTCAACATGGCCCAGGCTCTTAAATTGGCCACGGAACCCTCAAGGGCACATGGCTTCAGGAAGGAGGTCACCTTGATGTGACAGCCTTTCTGAGACAGAGCAGAGTCCTGCCTGGAGTACGGTTCCAGGTCTCATCCACAGGAGTAGGAAAATCCAGCCATAAGGGTGGTACTGTGGGCAGGGAAGAAGCTGTTTGGAAAAGATGGAACTTTGAGAATGAAGGAAACAGAACACTGCGCTTCTGGGTGGATGGGCAGACCTCCTGTGCATCTTGGCTTTCTAAAACTCCCCACTAGCTGAGCCACCCCAGCACCCGTGAGCAAAGCCTTAGCCTGCTATTCTAAGTCTAGTGGCCCTGGAGGGGAAAGAGGTGAGCAAAAACACCTTCCCAGGAGGGACACGGAATGGTTAGGGCCAGGTGAGGAGGCAGGGGGCCCCTGGTTGAATAAGGCACAGGATGCCTTCCTGTTGGATGATAGAATGCCCTTTCTAGTGTGTGGAGGGTCAGGTTGGTACATTCTCCCTCCTGTAGCCAGTTATCCAAACACCCCATCCAACTGGATCACTTCCCAGTGGCTTTCCTGTACCTGTAGCCCAGTGATCCCATCCCTAAGCCCTGGAATGCAGACTTCAAAGATGTGCTGTGTGCCAAGTTAACAGTGGCATCAGAGCTCCATGGATCTCTGTCCACAATGGCCTCCAAGCCAGCCTAGAGTTCAACATTGAGCCACTCTGATACCAGGACAGCAAACTGTCCATCTGGCTGTATCTGCTTTGAATATCTGACCAGTTTCCTGCAGGGACACATATGACTTCTGCTGGCGGAGGCGGCCCGTGACTCTGCTCTCCAGCTCTCCCAGCCTCCATCTTGCCCTCAGCTGCCCAAGCCTGCTTATCAGCCCCTGACTGTAAAACACACATTCCCACCACACAATCCTTACCCTCCTAAACCAGACCGTGCTCAAATGTGATTGTCTGGTGACCTCTTCCACTGAACAGAACCTTTGGGCCACACCCTGAAGCACCCAAACTGGGGGTCTGATGACCTGGATTTGTCTGAATGTTTCAGAACCTGCCTGGTTTGCCAGCCCAGGTGTGTGCATGTGAATGTATGCGCACACCCATGCATGCATGAAAGCAGTTCACATGTCTATTCTTGCTTCCTTTCTTTATTAGAATTGCTAAAAACCACCCTCTGAATAGCTTCCATTTCTCCAAAGGCCAAGGCAGGAGAGGAGACTGCCCCCAAATCCTGTCTTCCCCTTGAGCAAATGTCTAGTGAGGTCATAGAAGAGGGGTCTGTTGTGGGATATTATTTTAAAGTGTGTGACTTTTATTTATACTGCATTTGCTTGATTATGTGAAGCTGTGATTCCTTGCCTGTTTGAAACACCTGATGATCCTAATAAAGGGCTGAACAGTCAATAGTGAAGCAGGAGCAAGGATAGGTGGGGCTGGCAGGCAGGGAGGATAAACAGGAGAAACGAGGAAGATGAACAAGAGAGAACAAGGAGAGGAGGATGCTAGGGGCAGCCACCCAGCCACCCACGGCAGTAAGAGTGAACGTAAGACGTACAGAAGTAAGAAAAGGAAAAAGCCCAGAGGCAAAAGGTAGTCAGGATAATTTAAGTTAAGGAAAACTGGCTAGAAATAAGCCAAGCTAAGGCCAAGCATTTATAAGAAATAATAAGCGCCTGTGTGTGATTTATTTGAGAGCTTGGTGGTGGGCTACCCCAAAAGAGCAAAAACAACCAACAACAGGGGTCACCCAGCTCAGAGTAGGAGGGGCTCTGTGTAGAGTCACACTTCAGGACACTCGTCTGTAAAGGGATGAGGCTTCCAGGGGCTGGGCAGAGAGGCTTCCTGGAGGCAGCTGTATGACTTCAGGCCTGGCCTAAGATAGCTTGTGGTGTCTGCTTACACAAGAAGACAGAAGACGGGCTGCATCCACACCCTTGACCGGGACAGGAACACCCACAAGAAGGGTAAGTCCAACCTGAGAGAAGTAGAAGAGCCAAGGGTCTAAGCAAGGAAGAGCTCAGCCCCAGCAGGCATGGGTAGCAGGTCAGAGTCCAGTGAATGCTAAAACAACTATAAACCACCTCCTCTAGGGCAGGCAAGAGAGGTGAAGCTGTGCCTGCCTGCCTTGTACCAGGCAGGCTTGCAGGAGCTGCAGCCCTGGTGGCTGAGCACGGGGAGACCAAAAAGAATGTAGAGAGAATCCAACTTCATCCCTTAGCCAAGCAGGAAGGCGAAGCTAAGCGCCCTCCTGGGAAGAAGTGGTCCCTGGGGCCTGCCCCACCTTACCAGAAGCCTCCTGGGTGACCCTATCACTTCTTACTTCCCAAGATAACAGATTTCATGTGGTGCTGGAGACTGAACCTGGGGCTTTGCACATGCTCACATGCTGGATGAGCCACACCAACACTGGATTCTTGTATGTGTTCAAGGCAGAAGGAGGGTGCATTCCTGTGTCTAGGTACACAGTCTGGCCTGCAACTTAGGAGGCTTTCCGGTTTCAGGATAATAGCCCAGCTTGGTTGGCTGGGCACATAACCATGGGTGCCCAGGCGTCACCTTGTTCCTCTTACCATGCTCCAGCATGGAAAGGACACCAGGGTGAGGCAAGTGCTTGCGTGGGCTCAGGACATGGTGTCATGTGGCCAGTAAGACCCTCCACTGTGTAGGCAGTCGGGTTGGAACACTGGTAGAAGATTTGCCTCTACAGGATGTGGGCCCCAAGGTATTGTGGAAGCACATACTCTGGGCATTTGACAGCACCCACCACCCTGAGAAATGTGTGTGCCTTTCTTCTAGAAGCTTGATCTACAGATGTGCCCTGAGGTATCCCAGAACTCTCTGGGGGAATTGTCTGTAATGGGGAAGTGGGAACATTTCATTGCCTTGTCCCTGGGGAACAGTTCCAAACAAGTGTGGGAGATCCTTGTCACAGGAGACCAAGAAGCTGCTGAACCACAGGAGGCTATGAGACCCTGACCACCATCTTAGGGTCAGGTTAACTTTCATTGCTAGCCTCCCATGAGAAAAACCAAGTTTGCAAACTGGGACTTATGCTATGATCATGGAGGGAATAGGAGGTGTTTTTCTGGGGCAGAAGAGGGCAAAAAAGCTCCTTAGAGGCATCTTTGTCTTCAGGCACACATGGACGAGTTCAGGCAGTGCTGCCCAGTCCCTTGGCCGGGTCTACAGCTTTCAGGTATGCCATTTGGAGCCAGAAGCAAGCTCCAGGCAGCCAAAGCCAGACACACAGTATTCTTGGAGTGAGTTGCCCACCACAACTTGAAGCACCCTCAGCTGAAGGGCAGGCTGCTCTGGGGGCTATCAGCTCCCCCAAAAGGCAACCCATGCCAGTGAAATGTGGGCAGAAGAGTCCTCTGACAGCATATAAGCTTAGCTCTCTGTGCCGTGGGGAGAACTGTCAGTTAAGACAGGATGAAGGAAAGAAGAAAGCAGTGGGGGGAGAGAGAGGCTTCTCTTCTCACTTGGAAATGGCAAAGCAAGGGCGGAGCAGGCTCTCAAAGTCAACAGCACACCCAACTGCCATCTGTAAGGAGATGGATGGAACGGAGCCAGGATTCAGGGACCCACTCCTCGAGCCTAAGGTGGGCGTCCTGGGAGCAGTCCTCACCGATGTAGAATTACAAGAATCAAGAGGCTTTGCTCTCTCTAAGGCCAAACAGGGGTCCTGATAAAAGTTCATGCCCCATGGACAAGGCTAAGTGCCTTCCCTCAGTGCCACCAGTATTAGCAGTTATTAAAAGGTAAACCCCACCTGTAACATGAATTCTAATTGGTCTTAATAATAAAAACCCGGAGCCAGACATCGGGGTAAATGCTGAAAGATCAGAGAAGGAAAGGAGACAGCCTCTAGAGAGACCTTCTACCTCTACTGAATCCTCAGACAAAAGTGGGCAAGATCCTTTCTCCACGAACCCTCAGGCGGAATGCCCTGAGCGCCTGTCTTGTATTCCTCTCTCTGCCCACATATACCTTCCTGTCTCCACCTCCCTAGTGCTGGGATTAAAGGTGTGTGACTCCCAAGTGCTGGGGTTAAAGATGTGAGGTCACCACCTGGCTCTGCTTCTCTTTTAGACTGGATCTATCTCATGCAGCCCAGGGTGGCCTTAAAATTACAGAGATCCAGCTGCCTCCCCCCGCAAGAGCTGGGCCACCACTGCCCAGCCTCTATGACTAACCAGTGGCTTAGCTCTGCACTCTGATCTTCAGGCAGGCTTTATCTGTTAGATCACAAATAAAATATCACTACACTGGCCCACCCACCAGACACAATCCTCAACAGCAACAAAAGGCTCTCACCTCCTGCTCCCCACTACAGAAGAGCTGTACCACCTTGTAAACCGTCTTCCGGGGAAGCGCTGTGCCCACGCACGCACAGCACCACCAGTATGCCCAGCTGCCCACAAATGCAGTCCTAGTGGGCATTGCCCAGGGAACTTGTTTTTTCCCACAGGACATTACCAATAAAGTTCTATGTCACCCATGAAAACAATGCTCTCCTTTTCAGTGCGTGCACCAGGGACCCAGCAGTGGATCAGGGGACTGATGACAGGGAGATTCCCTCAAAGCCAGCCAGCTTATTCCATCTGGCAAAATTCCAGGACGGTGAGAGACCCTGCCTCAAGCACAATGTGGAAGGTGCCTGAGGGTCAACATCTAAGGTTGTCTTCTGAGCACATGCTCACCATATGTGTGTTCCCTGTTTCCACAAGCGCGTGCACACATACACACACACACCACACACACACAAATACACGCCCACACACGCACACATGCACACACACACACACACACACCCCTTTTTAACTGAGTGCTCATCAGCTACCTGCATGTACACATCTCTGTTGCCCCCTCAGAACCTCAGGCTCTAACTATAACCATTGCCACTCTGATCAGTAAAACAGCAGGCCAGGTATGATTTTTGAACTTTCGGCATATATCACCTAAGTCCCCCTTTCTTTCCTTCTGCTCTGTATCACTTAGCCACTGTTTAACATCCCGCCCCAAACAAACTAAATGGTTAGTCTTGTTCTCATTTATTTTTGAAGGACTCTTTATTTATTAAGGAAACTTTAAAATGCATTAAATGTTTTCCCCTAAGTTACTCTTTCTTTCTGTAAAAATTAAATGGTATGTTTTTGACCAACAGTGCCTTTAATTTTTATGGAGTCAAACATTCTGCCTTTTCTTCTAAGGCTTATGAATTTTTCAGGGAAGACATGAGAGTTCAAAGTAACCATTTGCTTCTAGTAGGTCACTGCAAACGACTTCCTCAGAAGCCCAAGGTCACCCTTCCTCTCTCCCCCCTTGATGTGGAATTGCTCATTAGGAGGTGTGGAGTCCACTGAAGTCCACTGGAGCGTGGCTGCTGTGGGACCCCCAGCCCATGAAGCCACTAAACCTGCCCCGGGCATCCAGGTGCTGTGGAGATGACATTTTAGGAAAGCAGGAGCGAGCGTCTCTCTTTCCTCTCTCCCACTGAGCCTCAAGGCCACTCTATCTGAGCCTGGCAATGCTCAGAGATGACTGAGATGAGGGTCATAAGAAGTTACATGCCTCATATTTACCTGGGACTTCGCTCCACTTGAGATCAAATAGAATCTTTCCCCCAAGGAAATGGAGACAAGTCATTTTTATGATTCTCTCTTATGAGCTAGCACAGCAAAAGCTCTGTCCTGAAGGGTCCAATCCGAGTCCCCCCAGCCCATAGCAGGTGGCAGTTTATTCAAGTAGTCATGGCAACTGCAGAGTCTCAGTGACTCCCTGAATGCCTGGAAGCCTCCTGGCAGGAGTTTAATCCCATACAGTCCTCATGAGTTTTGCTTCTTTTACACCAGAAATCTTTGAAATGCTCGCCCACTTCACATTAGGTGCTGTGTCCGAGGCCAGACTCCCCAGTACCTGACAAGCCCATACTGACCTCCTTAACCCAGGTCAGGCAGTCTGTGGGATCCCAGGAGTCTCCGAAACCACTGGGTTTATCAGAGCAATTGCTAGGCATTTCCTAGGAATCATGTCTTCCTTAAGCAGCTCCCCCACTCTGCATGCTGCGCCCTACCCGTGGATCAACACAGCCGTCTACTTGTTCAATACACATTCACAGAGTCCGAGCTTGGAATAGTCCCCCCTAAAACAAATCGGCGGCAGCAGAGGGGATGGCTGTGGGAAGGAAGGGATCATAAGCGAGAGACTGTCTTTTTCCTCCTCTGACTGTTACCTGAAGTTCACCCTGGATACAGAAGTGGAACGCTGTCCCCCAGATCCACTCTGATGTATTTACAGCTGGTGGGACCCAGACTCTGGGAGGTCCTCCTAGGAACGGGAGGCCAAGTCTCTTAGATCAACTGTGTGGTGAGAAGTTGGGGAAGAGATGCAGTCCTGGCTTCTCCACAATTCCTAGCAAAGCCCACTGATTCTCTGGAGGCAGCCCTCCAAAGTTCAAGGTCACAGAGCTGCAGAGAGACCCGCTTTTGTATTTACAAACCTCCAGCACACCTATGGCAAGAGTAATGGTGACCTCATTTCCCAGGGACCCTTTGCTGCCATTTGCCAGTCCTGCCTGAAAGCCTGTTCTGCACCTACTCCCCAAAGTGCCAATGCCACTCCAAGACTGCGACTCTCAAACACCCAAGGGGGCCCAAGGTCCTTTGTGCCCCCAAACTCCCTCTTGCCCCAAACAAGTCTCCCATTCTGATGTCTCTCAAGACCTGGTTCTCATTTGCCTGACATCAAGACCCCGGAGTCTCCAGCACTGCTGACTGCACTCGGAATGAACTCACACAGGGTTTCAGCCCAGGCAAAACAGGAAACCATTCCTGCCTCCCTGCCACACTAAATGTTGCCTATAGATGTTGGGTCCCATGGAGTCTCTTCAAGCAAGCATTTAAAATTCAGGGCTGGGGTGTGGTACATGTGATCTCACCAGGCAGAGGGAGGCAGAAATGGGAGGAAAAGGAGATGGAAGTTGACCAAGGCTATGTGAAGGCTGTCAGGACATGGACGCCACAGTGAACAGAGACCTCCCTGCACTTACAGCCTCCTTCAGACACAGTGACTCCATCTGGGGATGACAGGTGTACCCAAGGACTGACCTGAGAGTCTAGGGTGAGCACCCACACCTTGGTGAAGCCACTGGCTGTTGTGGTTTAAATGTAAACGGTCCCACTCGTTTCAGCACTGGTGGTTCTGCTTTGGAAAGTTGTGGAAACTTCTGAAAGTGGAGTTTTGCTGGAGGAAATCGGCAATGAGTTTCTTCTCCGCAAGGCCCCACTATGCATTCACTCTCTCCTTCCAGACCCTGGATGCAATGTGATCAATCACGTCATGGTCCTGCTACCATGGCTTTCCTGCCACGATGGACTGACTATCTTCTCACACGTGAGCTGAAAGGAACACTCCCCCCTTCGCCGCTCCTTGTCAGCTATGTATTTGATCATAACAATGGGAATAAGAAATAACACAATTAACTAAAGTAATGGAGATCACTGGCAGACAGAAGGGGGCTGCCAGGTCCACATAACTTTTGCTTGCTGTGATAAAACACTGACCAAGAACAACTTGGGGAAAGGATCTATTATAGCTCACAGGCCACAGTCCATCATCAAGGGGAGTCAGGGCAGGCCCTCAGGCAGGAGTGGAAGCAGAGGCCATTGGAGGATGCTCTTCTGCTTTTCTGTCTTGCTTCTTTTTACTTGCTCAGCTATTTTTCATACACACACACACAACATATACCAGGGATCTGCTTAGGGATGGCATTGCCCACAGTGGGCTGGGAGCTCTTCTACATCAGTTAGGGATTAAGAAAATGCCCCAGAGACATCACAGGTCAATCTGATGGGGGCAATGTTTCGGTTGAGGGTCTCTCTTCCCAGGTGGCTATACGTTTGTGTCAAGTTGACAGCCGAAACTATGACCCATGGCATCAGTCACTGGCAGGTACTCTAGGCGGCCTCCCAATGACATGTATCGTGTGTCATTCTGGGGTCAGTGTTCTGATGTTCCTTGGGATGAACTTTGCCCTCAAAAGTCAAGAGAGAAAGGGATTGGGAGGGGAGGGTCCATCATAGCAGGTAGACATGTATGCAATCCTTCCAGCAGAGATCAGAATGAGAAGCAGGGGTTGGCCCTTGCCGTCTACTTGGGTCATCAGGCTGGACAGTCAGCGATGACACCTGCTGAGAAGACATGGGACAGATATGGATGGGGTTGATCTTCAGGCAGGCCAAAGCTGTGTGGAAAGCGTCACCGTCCTTGGAACTCTCATTGCCAGCATTTGGAGAGGTGGGTGTGGTGTGTTAGCAGTGTGGCACAGGTGGGTGGGCTTAGGACAACCCTGAGTACCACTGGGATTTCAGCTCTGCCTCATGGAGAACAGTTGGCTTGGTCTCTCTGTTCTGCATGACCTTGCTGGGGTCGCCGATGGGTCACTGATACCTGGGACAGGTGTGTAGCACTTTCATGGGCCACTCTGAAGAACTCTGAGGACCTAGTCTCTTTGAGGGCGGCCCCACCCTTAGGTTGGGTACAGCCAAGTCTCCAAGAAGCCTCAGGTGGCAGCTGGGTTGGTGGGTCTCCTCACACTTTGCCCCATAGGAGAGCCCCCATGATCTCTCTCTTTATTGCTCACACAAACATGCAATTTGCATTTTTTCAATTAGGGAGACATTTAACAGATTAACATTCCAAGGTCCACGTTTTTAAGGACATTAGAAGAGCAGAGAGGATCAAGGCTTTCTCTGTTGTTAAAAGGTGACCTTGCCTTAGGATTCAACAGAACAAGCCTCGCTACCCCTAACCCCCCCACTCCTAAGTAGAGTGGGCAACTCCCTGGATCAATGAGGAGACTACATTTATTTCCCAGGAAATGAACCGATCTAATTTGCAGAGTTAAATAAATGCCGGAGCACTCTGACCTCCATCAATCGCTAATGAGACCATGGAGCCCACCACCCTCCTCCACCTGTCCCTCCCACTCTCTGCAAGTCTACCTTATAGCTGTGCAAGCTAAGACCAGGTGCTTACAGCGGCCCCACAGAGAGCTCAAATGTCAGGAAAGAGTCAGTCAGGGCATGCTGTCGAATTGATCACAGAGCATGGAACACAGGACATCTCTCTGAGAAGGGCAGAGAGACACATTCTCTTGCTGCCACCAAGGTAACAAGGGCCTGTGCAGCCACCACCCTCCCTGTGTGCTGTGTCGACATCGTGGTCCCGCCCTCTCTCTACTTCCATCGACTTCTCAGTTCCCCTCTCTTCCTCTGTATTTCCTAGCACCGCCCCTTTTTACAAATCGCCCCCTTCACGTGGGCCAGTTTTCTCCCTCTCCATCTGGTTGGCTCCCAATCCTGTTCAGATGCAGCCGAACCCAGGCTCTCTGAGACCCTGCATCATGAAGAACATAATGTTTGGTTTTTCCCTGCCTAAGACGGTTGCTAGATGTTACTGGCAACCCTGACCCATTTATGACAAGTGGATCCCACCAGGTGTGCCCTGGTTTGGAGGGGGGTAGTGGGGATAGAAGTGTCTGGTAGAGAGCCTCTGGTTCTGGGGACACCCATGGAAGCAGTTGCAGTCACTAGCTATTCTGGTCCCAAGCCTGCCTAACCAGACCTGGGTGTTCCTTCGAGGTTGCCGGCTCAGCACCTCCAGCTTGGACTCCCGCTCCTGAAGATGCAGACTGCTGAGTTATTCCCTGCACCTGGCCCAACCGTGACTCATGAGAGATGCTCGGGATGTCAGCAGAAGAGGCAGGTGTGTGCTCAGAACAAGGCAGAGCAACGAGAGGAAGATGCACGCTCCCAGGGCTCAGCTGAAATGGAGCCCCACCCCAGGGGGCACCAAGGAGCAGATCTTGCTCAGGGAGCCCAGGGCTGGTGCAAAGGCATTTTGTTAAAAGTTATCACAGGAAGAGCATTTGACAGGAGGCTCAGCTTCTTGATTGACAGCTTTCAAGTGTGTAGCCCAGTGCTCAGTCAAAGCAGTTCTGGAATGGTAGTGACCTACCCCTTGTGTGTGTGTGTGTGTGTGTGTGTGTGTGTGTGTGTGTGCCTCTGACCCTCATGTGCCCCTACATTCCTGTGAGGGACCAGCCATGACCATAACCAGTCACAATGAAGACACTCAATGGCATTGCTGGAGGTTGGGGGAAGGGACCTTTCAGACCAGCCCTCCACCCCAAACCTGTGCAGACTAGGAGAATTGGTCCTTGTCAAAAGAATGAACAAAAAGGAAAAGGACACGGGAACGAAGAAGCATCCCAGGTTTGAAAATGGCTAGCACTCGGTGTTAGTGGTGTAGACCCAAACAAGCCGCACACACTTCCCTTGCCCTCCTGGAGCTCATAAGCCCCCAGCCTGTGCTGTTAGAATCTATGGATCCCAAGTCCTCCTGGGTAGGAAGCAAGTGTGCATCCCCTCTGCTTTTTCCTGGAGTGCAAACCCACAACAGGCATCCAGCCACCCAGACTCATGATCTAAATAAAACTTGGTGGGCAAGGTTTCCCTAGGAGACCGTCAAAATGATCCTCTGAGATAAAAGATGAAGAGGAAACAGATTGGTTAAGTTCATTTTCACATGCTTACAGTTTTCAAGTCAATCAAAGCAGAAATCCCAGGCGAAATTGAAGACAGGTAAGGCTGCATCCCATGATGCTCAGGGCTGGTCAGTCCAGTCCTATGGATCCTGGCTGCAAAATGAGTTATTTGGGAGCCTGGTTCCGGTTAGAAAGGCTCTCATGAGCCATGTGGAAGCATGCTGCAAAGACGGTTATCAGTATTCTAGCTGGTACTGGGCACGCAATTCTCCCTAGTGCAAACTCTGTCTCACAGCAGTGAGGGGTGGGGGTGTGCTGTGACCCACTGGTCTAGTTAAGAGTGCCTGTAGCCAAGACCTGGTCCTCAAGCAGAGCACATACCCTCTGGGCCCACCCCAGCTTATCAGGAACAAACAAAAGGGGGCAGGCAAAAGCATGCCCCCAGGACAAAAAAAATGTCCCCAGGGATTCTTGGTGATGTTCAAAGGCATTCTGGGATGTCTCACAAGTGTGTGGGGAAGATGGGCTGCTGCTAGCCTCTAGGGGGAAGAAGTCATATCTCTGTTCAGCACCATTTAGTACACAGAATGGCCACAGGAATTGCCCTAGCCGCAGCATACTGTGGCCAGGAATGCTGGCTCGGGGCAAAGTCGGCTGCATGCCAGCTGAATGCGATGTGGCTACTTGCTCACAATCCACTCAGTCACATGGCAGGGGCTTCCTAATAAACACTTTGGTTCAAACAGGATTTGACAGAGTTTACAGCATGGGTACCTGGAGACTTGGCAGCTTAGCATCCTGGTGTGGAAGTGAGATGCCATTCAGAGCTGCAGTTCTGTGTATGTGTCCTTCATGCATGTGCAGAGGGGCTGCATGTCCTCAAGGGAGCCTGGGGACCCACCCTCAGGTGCCCTTATCTGACCAACATCTGTACAGGACAGGAGACAAACAGCTGGATGTTCCCCGGCTGCATGTAGGTAAGGACGCAGACAGGACCCATCCACACCCCACCAGAGTGGAACCCGGGCACTTTGAAGCCAGTGTGGGCCAGTTCCTCTCGCAGCCTGTTTCACATGGTCAGCATGTCTTCGCTACCAATTAGCTGATCTGTTTGATCAAACCTCACTCCCATCAGCCAGCAACACTGGTGGCCTACTTAATTAATTGTGCCGAAAAGCAACTCTTTCCCTTTAACAAGCAAAGTGGTTCTTGCTCAGAGTCGGAGCAGATGGCGGGCAGGGAAGGGAGAGAGACGGAAACCAATAAGAAGGAGCTGACAGCTTCATTCCTCCTCCAGCCAGAGGTTTATTCCATCTCTATTGTCTTTGCTGGAGCAGCACATTTGTTCTGTAGCCTGAACCTGATGAAGGGGGACAAACTGCTTTAAAACTTGTCAGAGACTCCGGCTTACAAAACTTCCCAGGACAGGCCTCACCGGCAAGAGTTGGAGCCCTTCCCAACTGTGAGGATGGAGGAAACAGTTGCCCTTTCCTTAGTTTCTGACAAAATGGGTTTTGAAAAATGTGGACCCATCAAAAGTCTATCTGAAAGCATCCTCCTTGTTTTTCTTGCCAGGATGTGTGTGTGTGTGTGCGCGCACGTGTACATGCATGCACATGCATGTGTGAGTGTGCGTGTGCATATATGTAATATGTGTGCTTTTATGTGCTTGTGTGGGTGTGAATACATGTGTGTGCACAGCTGTGTACATGCACGTGTGAAATACATGTATGTGTGTGTGTGTGTGTGTGTGGGTTCCCATGCATATGCATGCATGCTAGTGTGGAGCTATTGTTCCTCCAGAGCTGTCCAGCTTGGTTGTTTTATTTTGTTTTTTTTTTTTTGAGACAGGGTCTCACATTGACCTGGGGCTCACAGATTTGGCTCAGCTGGGATTATAATAATATGTAGATCAGGCTGGTTTCCACTTCAGAAGATCCGCCTTCCTCCTCCTCCCTAGTTCTGGGATTAAAGACATGCACTATTCACCCACCACTCACCTTTTACACGTGTTCTGGGAATCAAAGGTAGGGTGTCACACTTGTGTGACAAGCACTTTGCCGACTGAGCCATCCCTGTGGTCCCTGAAAGCCCTGTGCTACTTGGGAAGTGAGCTTCCAGATCTCGCTTACCGAATTTCCCTGACACAGTCTAATCCCAACCCAAACAACAGTCAAGTCCTCTGAACAGGAGAGGACGGGAAGAAGAAGGGGTTGAAAGGAACAACGGAGGGACATCTTCACTGGGGTGTGAGTGTCCCCCAGCTCCACGTGGACAGAGTCCACCTTCCAGCCATAGTACCAGAACATGCTGCCAGCCTCTGGCAGGGCACGTCTCCCTGACCCCCTCCCCATTGTAGCTCCCTCTACTCTGAGCTTCCTATCCCAGCACAGTGGAGGATCTTCTCCTGAGGGAGCTTCCTGCCAGCTGAGGGGACCTCCCACCAGAGCTGGGTCACAGGCTCTGCTCCCCCAATCCTGCTCCTGCTCCTGGAAGAGGTGGGGAGAGGTGGGGTCTGCTCCCCCACCCACACCAGCCAGGGGAGCGCCCCGTGCACACCACTCAGCTGCGAGTGGAAACTGTCAAGTCTTTCACTTGTGAGAGATGCAAACGAGTCAAGCAAGCAAACAACCCAATTAAAAAATGGGCAAAGAACCAGAAGAGATGCCTCTCAAATAAACAAAACAAAACAAAAAAGATGTGGAAATGGCCAATCAGTTCACAGGGAAAGAGGGAGTGTTCAGCATCACTAATTAACAGGGAAATGCAAATTAAGAACACAAAGATCTCTCATCTCACACCTGTTAGGATGCCTGTTATCAAAAAGATAAGAGCTGAGTGCCGACAGGTTGGGGGGAATGCAAACTAGCATGGTTATTACGGAGAACGAACGACATACAGCTTCCTACAGAAATTAAAATCAGCGCTCCTTGGTGTGAGCCGCGACCCCATCACTGGTGATACTCCAAGGAAATTAAATTCCAACCTCAGAGGCCTGTGCACCCCCATGCCCGCTGAAGCAGCAAAGATAGGGAGTCCACATGGGTGCCTGAGGATGGGTGAAGTTCACTGGTCACAATGGAATACTATCCAGCCTTTTTCCAAGGAAAACCTGTTATTTGCAGCGATACCACGAACCTGGAAGACATGCTAAGTGAAACGAGGCAGAGAAAGATACTACATGATGCCACCCACAGGCGCAATCTCAGCAAGTCAAGGTCAGGGAAGCAGGAGCAGTCACAAGGTGTGGGGTAGGGAATGGAGAGGCTACGGCTAGAGGGGTAAAGAGTTCGGATGTAAGAGGTGGAGTATGGAGAACTTAATGGTTGGGGTGAGACTATCAGACTCTCCACATCCCTCAAGGTTCTCCTCACACGTACAAGGTAACTACGTAAAAGCTGTGTCAACTTGGTGGAAGAGGTCATTTATTCCGTATTGCATAGATCTGTCAACTGCCCAGGCTGGGCCATCATCACTTAGCATTTGTGTGGATGTGTAGCATGAATAATAAAAACCCAGAGTCAGATATTGGGGTTCAACCCGAAAACCAGGAAAGCAAAGCAGCCAAGAAAGACACTAGCGAAGTCTCTACCAAGGCTGGGCAACTGCAGACTGAGCCCTGAGCCTCCCTCTCCTCCCATTTTATATTCCCTTTAGTGCTGGGATTAAGGGCATGTGACTCCCTAGTGTTGGGATTAAAGGTGTGAGACACCATCACCTGGATTTGTTTCTGCATTGATCTTGTGTAGCCCAAGGTAGCCTTAAAATTACAGAGACCCATCTGACACTGTCTCCCAAATCCTGGGATTAAAGGTGTGTGCCACCACTGCCTGACCTCTAG
>LOJH01005103.1:17128-29736 GCA_001685095.1 Ellobius talpinus
TCTGATATTCAGGCAAGCTTTATTTATTAAAACATAAATAAAATATCACTATATGTATGTGCATATGTGTGTATGTGCATGTGTGTGCGCATGTGTGTGCACACGCACACACGTATGCAGGCCAGAGGACAACCTCATATCCTCCCCAGGAGTTACTATACACCTTGTTTTTTTGTGACAAGGTGTCTCGATGGCCTGCTGTTGGCTAGCAAGGCCCCTACCTCAGCCTAGGGGTCCTCCCGTCTCCAGCTCTCCAGCACTGGGGTCAGTTTGTGTCACTACCCCAGTGCGGGTCCTGAGGATCAACCTTAGTCCCTCATATTTGCACGGAACACCTTTCACAGACGGAGCCACCTCCCTGGTCTGATGTATAGGATCTTTAATTGTTGATTGCATCTCAGCAAAGCCATTCCGGAGTGGACAGTCTTTGCTCTGCCTGCCTCATTCTGAGTTTGCAATCAGCAGCCCTCTCCGCTCACTTGGCTTGGGAGCTCCTTTGAAGAGTTTATGCCACAGGAGAAGCGGGCTTGGAAAGAGAGTCCAGGACAAAAGAAGGAGACAGGGCCCCTCAGTGAAGAAACCCAGTGAGTGGTTCACCAGGTGGTGCGGCTGCTCCTGGGGAAATGTTTGCTGGACTCTGCCTTCAGAGTGGCTGGAAATTCAGCACGAAGCATCGTCAACCACCGGGGCTTGGCAAGACTGCTTATCAGACACGGCTAACCAGGCCCGTGTAGTACACAAGATTGAGAAGTGACGGCACAAATGGGATTTTAAACACCGGTGGGCCGCCATAAGCCAAACAAGAAAGCCTTGCTGGAGTGGAGCCAGAATGAAATAGGCGTCTTTATGGCATTACTAAGGCCTTCTCTGGAAAGCCCAGGGAGAGGAAATGCCTCTGGGTCTGGGGGAGGGGCTGCAGACACAGAAGTTTCTAGCTCACCCCAGCCCCAGCACTGAGGCCTAATCACCTAAGGGACAGGGCTGTGTGAAAAGAACTTGGAGTGAGAAGTTTTGCAGTCCAGTGGGTGTTACTCAGCATTGGGCGGGGGACGGGGTTGTCAAGAGCAGACAGAGGCAGGGTCGGTCGTGAGAGGCCTGCAGCCTGCATGCTGCCCATCCCATACTGNGGGGGGGATGACAGCTCATTTCCACCTTGGATGGTAATATATCATCACACAAAATGAACTTCATGGAACACAGAGAGCTGGGGAAGGACACACAGATCCTGACTTCAGTGATCTTCAGCACTTAGGGTGGCTAAAAGGAAAACGTGAGCAATGGACAGGAGAGGCTGAATTGAGCACCAGGCATGTGAGGATGTGACAGGCCAGGGAGCCAGCTCTACTGTGTGTGAGAAAAGAAAGAGACTCTAAGCAGAACTGGACAAAAGACGAGTAGAACCCGGTGCTGGGAATTTCCAGACACGGTGAAGTTGCATGTGGGAGCACACTAAGATGGGTCAAGAGATGGAAAAAGGGCGCCTCCGAGAGTCAGCTGACCAGTCAGGCACCTAGTTGCTTGGTGTGGCTTTATTCTGCATGTCCTCCTAGGCTCACACAGAGGGATGTACCCACAAGGATGCACACACATGTATCTCACACAGACACCGCTACATACCACGCACAACATGCCCCTCACACATTCATATATGAACCCACCCACCTACCATGCACATGCACACAGGCACATCTATACATACAGAGCACACGCATGTGGGTATATGTTTAGTGGGCTAACCCCAAGCCTTTCAGAGTTCAGCAAGCCACATGACTCACCCAGAATGCATGATCCTGAGGGTTACTTGACTGTGTGTGCTCCAACCCAGGTATGATGTGGGGTATCTCTTTATTGTGGTTGCCTAGAGAGCCCAAGGTCTTGAATTCTGTCCCCAGTGTTGTGAGATGACAGAAAATTTCCTGTCTGGGATTCCTTCTGTTACTCAGGATGCCCAGCACCAATTCTTTCACTGGGTCCTGATCTGAGCTGTCTCCGTGGCTTGATGGGTAGATCCAAACCTCACCCTGACTCTAGCAAAGAGCCTGTTGGCAAAAGAGGTCCAGCTAGCCCATTGCCTTGCCCCTAGATGCTCCGAGGTTGGTCTGGAGCTAGAGATAGGCAAGCGATCTGAACCTGCACACCATGAGTGTCAGTCCTGGGGTCCGTGCAGGGCCACCCATCTGTGTGAACGAGGAAGAGAGAACTTGCAAATGCCTATGTCCTGCAGCAGACAGCCAAGCTGGGGACAGAGAAGACACACAGCTCCAGCCATAAGACCCAGGAGTCTTCTCCCCGATGAACTTTAAGTAAATGTCTTGTTACAATTTTATGATATTTATTTACTTTGTGTCTTTGCGCATGTTGGGGTGGTGTGTGAACTTGCCAGGGCATGTGTGTGGAGATCAGAAAGTATCTAGCAGGAGTCAGATCTCTCCTTTCACCATGTGGGTTCCAGGAATGGAACTCAAGTCACCAAGCTCGGCAGTGCCCTCACTCACTGAGACACCTCACTAGTCCCGGCATGGACTTTTAAAGCTGCCGCACACAGCTGTTAGCCGCACTCAACCTTGTGACTCTAAGTAACAAGTCTGCCATGACAGACTTTTCCTCCCGCTGTTCCCAGCACACCTAGGCCTGGCTCTCAGAATGAAGAGAGAGCTGGAGAATGAACAACAGCATCTACAAATTCCTCCTCATCCTGTCCAAATCCATGCTACAATGGAGTACGTAACATTCCTTCAGATAGCGACAGGAAAGGAGCCAACTACCTGAGGCGGTTCCATGTCACAAATCATTTTTCCTCCTCGATTCCCAAGCTGATTCTGTTCATTGCTTTCCTCTTTCTTATTTATTTGTTTATTTGTTTGCTTATTTATTTTAAATAAAAATACCTTTGCTTTCAAGCCCCTGCCTTTTCAGCAGCATTGTCATGCCCTGTATAACGCATGTCCAGCGATGTGCAGGGGAGGACAGTGAGGCCACCTCCCTATAGAGGGCAGCTGAGAAGAGCACAGATCCACGGTGGGGTCTAGGTGGGGCTCCTGTGTCCCCCCACAACCTCAGAGTTCAGTCAATGATCTCAGGCCTCTCTCCAAAGAGATCACAGTGGAGTGCATCCATCACCAGCTGGCCCTGTGAGACCTGGCCTGCTGCTCTCACAAGCCTGCCCAGGGGAGGATTCAGAGGCCTGCACTCACGGGCTCACGCCCACGGATGTCATATCCTGTCACTGCCATCTTGAGACTGTACAATGTGCTTTGGACTCGAAAATCCACAGCCAGCCCAGCTGAGGTTAACTCTGCTGGGAAGAGACGGACCTGAGAGCATTCCAACGAGGCTTCTGCTCCACATGGGGCATGACAAGCCTTAATTCCTGGGACTTAGCCTTCCCAAAGACCCAGAGCAGCTTCCCACACACAGGCAAGGGACACCTAAGGACCAGGAGGGATGCTGGCAGCAAAGTTCAAATCCCCAAATCTCTGTCACCTGCAGCCATCATCCCACTGTTCACACCTGACTCTCAAGGAACCTGAGATGGTGGCATCTGCATACAAAGACATCGTGTGCAGATCATGACACCGCTGAAGCCCATCTCATTCCATTCTATGCCATCCTCAGCACAAGGAGTAATGAAGTAGCTGACTCAGCAGAAGAACTCCAGAGCCTTCTGGGTAGACCATCTGGCTTTTGCCAGTTTGCAGTTGGGCACAGATGAACAGCTGGCACACTCGCCTGCTTAGTGCTTTGAGAAGGATGAGGTCTGGCTTCACAGCTCCAGGCCTCCCTCTCCCTACAAAGGACTTAGGATCCAGACCCAATGTGGCGTGAGCGTGTGGGATGGACTGAGCTCCACAGACTCCAAGTCAAAGGCTCCCAGGGAGCCCCTGGAAAGATACAGAATATCTGGGTCTTCTCCAGGCCACAGAGTTCTACAGGACACACCCCAGTGCCCACCTTTTCTCAGGTTTCTGGAATTCTGTTAATTTCATCTCCACAAGGAGCACTGATCTTCAACGGGGCCACTACTGAGGTTTGCGGGTGGCCACTGAGTGGGAGGCTCCCATTCACACTGCCATGGGTGAAAGCAGGCATTCAGCAACAAAGTATCCTTCACCAGAGAGCCTGGTACAGCCACAGATGGAAACCGATGGCACAGAGGGAAGGAGGATTTACCGAGCCCATGCTACAAACCCTACACAGAGTGAGTGGGGCCACCTCCACAACACTCCAAATGGTGAGGAAGCCCATCCGTCACGGTGAGGCCCATCCATCACGGTGAGGCCCATCCGTCACGAGGTGTGATGGTAACACTGTCAACTTGGCAGGATCTAGAGCCACAGAGAAGATGAACCTTTGGGCACATCTGTGAGGGATTATCTGGATCAGGTTAACCAAGGTGGAAAGACTCAACCCTGAGGCACGGGCAGCTCCATCTCACAGGTTGGGGTCCAGGGCTGAATAGAAAGAAGAAAGTGAGCTGGGCACCAGCGTTCATGGCTCTTTGCATTCTGTCTGTGGAGACAATGCCGCCAGCCACCTTCCACACCTGCTCCCATGCCTCCCCTGTCACAGGGGACAGCATCGCATCCTCTCCTTCCTAAGCTGCTCTGGTCAGCTATTTTGCCATAGTGGGAAAAAGGTAACTGATACGAAGGGGAAGTGGCTGCTCCCCGATTGACTGGAGCTGGTGCCACAGGCAGGTTCTGTACATCATGAACCACCACGGACACTTAGATGTGTGCTCACATGTCCGTGAAGAGTTCCCAAAGGCTTCAGACCACCACGCCAGCCACTTGATGCGAGCACTCTAAAGGCTTCTAGGGCGTCCTGCCTGTAAGATCCTAATGTCATCTGTCATGTCAAAGTCCACAATAATCATTCTTTGAGCAACCTTGAAAGACTCAAAATCAGCAGATGAGGAAGAAAGCCTATGTGGCAAAACAGCAGGGGAGGGCGGCACTCAGAATGTTCTGGAAGGACGGCCAAGATCTAAAGCGCACAGCCCATCTTGGGACTTTGGATTGCACTAGAGTGCCTGGCTCTATCATAAAATATTAAACGAACTGAGAAAGAAGGAAGGATGATATTAGGAGGTTTGTGATGCTCAAAGTAATTACAGGCAGGACATTTACTAGTGAGGGGATCAATCCATGGCCCAGATTTTCAGATCAGAGGCCAAATCCACAGATAGGAATCAGACCCTCAGCTCTGAGGTCCCCACATCTTTGTTGAAACATTGTCATAGCTGCTGGGGACATGGAAGCACCTTTTTATTCATTTCTTTCTCTCTTCCCCTTCCCAAGTCAGTGTGACAAGCTCCAAGTCACAGTGATCAGTAGTTACCTAAGCTCGAAGATGCACACCACTCCCAGAACCTGCATGGTGGTGACGTCATCTCTGGAATCTGCAGAGGTGCAGGCTTCCACTCCCCCCAGACTCTCTGACTTGGGAGCAGCACTTCTTCAGCCTCACGGTGTGACCCCAGAGACACTAAGAAGCTAGAGTGTCAGACTGGGACCCGAGGTACAGGCATACCACGCTCGGTGTCTCATAAGCAGCATCCCTTCCCTGGGACATAGAGACAGCAGTCACAGGATGAAAAGATTTCTCAGTGGAACCAGGCAAGTCATGCTCAGAAATTGTCAGGGCCAGAATAGAGGATGCTGATAAAAAAAAAAAACGCATACCACATGAGACACACAAAGCACTCAAAAACATACAGACACCACAGAGTACCACAGCATACATATGTATATATAACACACAGCTCACACAGCATACAACATGTGACATAGCATTTGACAACACATGTTCACTTATGCCAGCTAAGCTTATGAAGAACAGATAGGATACTACATGTGACACACATACATATGTATCACCTACAGCATACATGCATGACTTAGACATATTTAATACATGACCAATGTATACATTTATAATACATATACATATAATACACCCAACACCACACATGTGATATATATATATATATATGTAACACACAGATGCACAATCCATGTATATATAATGCACACAGCATACCAGACACACATACACATATAATATACACAGCACACTCATGTGGTGTAAATATACATCTAGTAAGCACATTTCACAGACACATGTGGCCCATATATGCATGTAACAGACACAGAGAACATGTATGGCAAGACAGGCCTCCTGTGCTCCCAGACCTCTGCTCTGGAAGGGAGAATTGCGTACCCTGAGCAGGAGACACCGGTGGAGAACAGCAAGGTGGGACCTGGGAAGCCAGGAGTAGAATGACGGAGCACACACTTGGATGGTTACTTGGGGGAAGGAATCTCTGTACAACCACAAGCCATCTATCATGTCCCTATAAACCCCGACCTCTAAGAACAAGATGGGCCTTCAGGACGGTGTGTAGACAGGAGTGACGTCTTTCTCTGTGGCTAAAGGAAGCCATGCTCAGACACTGCAAACCTGAGGAACTTTGGAATGATGGACACCGAATGAACAGCCCTCTGGAATGTACTCATGATGGTACATTCTATTCTGGTCTCTATGAAGCCCCAGGTTGGAGATAAGAAAGGAGGTGGCTTGCTTGTAGGGTGCTAACTGGGTGCTTTCTCAGATTCCATGTTCTCTGAATAAAGTACACCTCAGATTCAATCTGAGTTGGGAAGATGGCTCAGCGGATGATAAGGAGCTTGATGCTCAATTATGGAACCCTAGTTTGGATTCCCTGCACCTAAATGAAACCTGGGCATGGAAGTGGATGCCTGCAACTCCAGCTCAGGGAGGTGGAGACTGGGCCATACATATCAGGGGCTTGCTTACCAGCCAGCCTGGCTGAAAACAGTGAGCTCCAGCTTCAGTGAGAGACCCTAAATATGAGGTAGAGAGTGGTTGGGGAGAACTCCCGATGTCGGCCTTTGTTTGTCAGGCAAACGTGCACAGGTGAGTGCGACTTCCCCTCTACACATGTGCACAAAGCATGCGTGGGTGAACCACGTCCTTTCTCTGCTCACTGACATCTGTGCAGAGAGGCAACCCAAACTCCTACGTTCCAATTACGACTCCGATCTTCCTACTTGCCTTTGCAAGTAGACTTGGGACATTATGGGGACAACTAGCATGGTGTCGCATCTCAGTGTCCGCGACTTTCACCCCATCTGCAGAAGTCCCTGCTGCTATTTACGATGGCACAGTCACGGGGCACGGGCATCGTGGGGGACACACTGAAGGGCCACATAGAGACCATGACGTGTGCGAGCCTCATGCAGGCCCAGGCTTCTCAGCTCTACCTCCAGGTATGACCTGGAGTCTCAGGATGGCATCAACAGAGAAGCATGAAAATATGCGTTTGCTGGTCCTCCTTGTTTCCATCAGAACTTCCCAGCGAGGTGGGGGCACCCTCCAACTCCCCTGGAATAAAGCTCGAGCCAACAGACAGCCTCCCAGGTCAAGGAAGAATACATGGTACACATCCTTTTGACTTTCTGGCCAACGAGAAGTCACATGCAAAGCAACAAATCCTGCTGGCGAAGACTTGATTAGGTCTAATGAGGTGGCAGGTGGCAGGTGGCAGACTACCCTGAGGTGGCCCCCTCAGGGATGTGACCAGGTCCCCAGGAGGAAAGACCCTAGCACAGCTCCCTGTAAAACGAGCTCTTCATTGGGACCTCCCTCCACAGGTCTCACTCCTCAGCACTGCTTAAAGTGCGTCTTCTTTCTTTGTCAATTGGATCTGACTGGGGACTTGTAGAAGCTCGTCTTTCCCTTACCGTATCCTTAAAGGACCTAAGTTTCAATAATACCTAATTCTACCTTTGGACACCATAAGTCAGCAACAGAGCATAGTGTAAAAGCGTGTGTGATTTCCAAACTCCCCAGTTGTTAATGAAAATCCCAAACATTCAGATTTTAATTGAACTAGATAAAGATTAAGAAGCTTAGCAGCAGCTGGCATTAAGAATTAGTTCTCAGCTGAGTTTTATGTTGTACCCTAAATCATTGCTTTTGTAATCATTCTAAATTGTCCTTTATCTTGCTAATGCAGATACGATTCCCAGGGTCCATCGGGCTCCCGGGCTCCCCACTGCCTGAAAGATTTTGATGAGTAAAGTCTTAATAGTAATTTTAGTAATATTATGGCCTATATGTATGATGTATATTCAATAAATCCTTACACTAATTAGAAGAGAAGCCGAGGCCTTTATGCGACCTATTTTTAGAGATGAATTTTATTGCCTGAGAATAATTGCTGGAAACAACTTAAAAGGCAGGAAACTCTCGGGAGGTCTCGCTCGGGCTGAGGCAGGGCACGGCAGGCCGGCGGGAAGGCAGCAGAGCAGGTGTGGCACAAACACAAGGGAAGGCACCCGCCTAGGCACAGCACGGCCTTGGGGTCCCTTCCCCAAAACCGAAGGGACGTTTGTTTCCAGTGTGGCTGCTTTGTTCCCAGATGGCCATCACCGTGTATCGAGTGGGCCAATACTGCACCCATGAGAACATGTGAGGGCCAGGACTGCTGTCCCCCTTCACTCCAGAGAAAAGAGCCTGTAAGGCCTTTTGGGGGTTCACTGGGTGCACATCTGTTCCTTCTCTTTGGGTGATGGTGGCCACGGCCCAGCTCGGAGTACAGAGTTCCAAAGCTGACACACCCACCGTGTGCTTTGAAACCCACACAGACCCACCACTGTCCAGGGAGCCAGGGAGCTACGTTGCTCTCATATTGGGCACTTGCCTTGAAGGCTACTAGAGTTCAATGTTGGGGTAAATCCATGCCTTTCGTAAGACTTATGTGAGTAGGGGGAGGGTCCTATTGTCTACTGTTGTGGGCAGTTAGCAACTACAGATGCACCTTGGCTTTGCTGTGGCTTGGACTAGTATAGATGTGTGTGTGTGTATCTGTCTGTGTGTCTGTGTGGGGGGTGTATGTATGTATGTCTGTGAGTCTCTGCTGTGTACGTATTGTTTCTATGGAAATGAGACTGGATGCTGGCTTTCCGATCCTTCACCTTTCTTTTTGGAGGCAGGGTTTCTCACTGAACCCAAAGCATATCTATTTTTCTGTTCTGGCCAGTGAGCTTCAAGGATGTGCCGGACTCAACCTAATCCCCAAGCTGGGGATCCAGGCACACACTACTATAATCACCACGATCAGCTTTATACCCAGATTCTGGGAGTCCAGTTCAGGTCCTTACACTTGCACAACAGACTTCCAGCCCAGAAACGTTCAAGATCTTAATGAAAGTGTGGCACAAGAAGCAGGCTTGTTTCCCGAGTCCCTGCCTTCTAACGACTGTATCAGAAATCCTTCTTCTCTCATCTAAACGGGATGGCATCCTGGGAGGCGNCTGCCACAGTCTTGCAGAGGACTCTGAGCCTGGGGGAGCAAAGAGAAAAGCTGGGCAGTGGGCCCAGGGATTCTGCAGAGCAGAGAGGGGCAGCAGACAGAGGCAGGGCTTCTTACAGGCTAACACGGATTAGCATAGACAAGGCATGTGGAGAGAAGGGATACAGGCTAACACGGATGAGCACAGACAAGGCATGTGGAGAGAAGGGATACAGGCTAACATGGATGAGCACAGACAAGGCATGTGGAGAGAAGGCAGCAGCACAGAAGGAGGCAGAGGGCAGCTGGGAAAAGAGACAGGCAGTGAGTGGCTGGGGCCACTGGTGGCTTCCAGAGAAAACAGGCAGTCTCCTTCCAACCCAGAGCAGGAGTCGCTGCAGACGCCAGGCAAGGCCAGAGCCCAGTTGTGGCCCATGCCATCAAGACTCTTGGTCACTCTGTGGAGTTTGCAGATGCTGTCCTCTGTCCCCTGTCCCTTCCCGTCCTCAGGTGGCTCTTTTCTTCAGCTGTTCCTTTCAAGTCATAGCTGCTGCCTTGTGCCCAGCCTGTGACCATGCATCCTGAGTACCTGTCCTGTTATCTGTCTTTGAGGCACTACCCTTGGCCACGGGCACCCACAAACGTGTAACCGTGCATCTTGCACTCTACTGGCGATACTGAACTCCAACCAGGTTAACATCTCCACTATGTACCGTACCAACGCTCATCAGTCAACAGAGCCGCCCCAGTGTTTGCTGAGGGAATAAACAAACACATTTCCTAAACAGCAACAGTCCTTTGTGTGAACTCATCCCACATTTGATCACATCTCGTGACTTCATCCGGAGCGGTCATGGAAGACAATGCCAGTCAGCCTGCAGGTAATCTAACCGAACCCACAGGGCTTGGTGAGTTTGCCTTCCTCAGCTCTGCCTTCACTACCTTGAGCAAGAGGCTGTGAGTGTGCCCAGCTGGCTCTCATCCTGAGGGTCACAATGTCAAGATGTCCTTGTAAGAGTCCCTGGGTACTGGTACCAACCCTGGCATTGCAGATGGCACAGGACATGCCTGCCAGTAGTGGGCAGACCTCCTCCATTCACATCTTTGCTAGGAGTGTTGGCGGAATGTTGGAAGTAGGAGACACTTTTCTTCATGGATTGTGAAACTGCCATTCCTTCAGTGACTCACCTCTCCATGTTCAGTAAGACATGGCTACAAACCAGCAACTCAGACAACAGACCCCAGCTCCTCCCAAAGCTCTAGAAGGCTCCCCTGCCTCTCCCAGTGCCTGGTGCCCAAGGGTAACCTTGGAGTTCCTTGCTCTGTCTCTAGCATCCACCCTGCCAGCCTCGTCTTGATTCATTAAAGAGGTCCTGTTCTCCCAAACAAGGTCATGTTCAGAGGCTCTGGGTTCTGCTACAAACAGCTCAGCCATCGCACTGAAAAAAAATGCTCCCAGGAAAAGTAGGGCTACCTTGGCCACAGTGTGCCTCTTTCAGAAGCAAACTCTGTTCTTTCAGCTTCCAAATTCCATCAAGCCACCCTGTTTATCACACAGAGACACACACAACACACTTGCTTTTCTCGTAACTAGGAAAAAAGTAGGCTCTCACTGGTGATCAGTTCAGGCCACGCTGCAGCTTGACTTGGAAAATATTCTCTTTGCTTTGTGTACTGTTAAGATTATTTTTAATATATTTTGGCAGGAGGAAAGGGTGATGATCAGAATAAAATCAGAGCGCCATGTGCCAGAAGTCTCAGTGTGTCTGTCAGATGCCATGTTTTATTTCTCAAATGAAATGTGGGCACCTACCAGAGTAGAACTGAAGAAGCTCAAGTGCACAAAGGTGTGTGGTCCTTGTTTTCCTGGGGTCTAAGCAGGATGTGACCCATGAAAACCTTCTGGAAAACAGATCCAGGATAGAGGGCTGGAGAAGCCTGGCCTCCTGCTGAGCTGTGGGCTGCAGATCTCTGAGGGACCGCTGAGCACCCAAGTCCCTGGGCTCCAATACCCATGTCCTAATCCTCACACTTTACACACTCAGATTACTTAAATCCTTATATGTGCAGAACTCAACACAGATTACTTAAATCCTTATATGTGCAGAACTCAACACAGATACAGTTGACAAGGGCTGAGTCGCTGAGTGAACATAGCTGGGTGGTCTCTGGACAGACACAGGAAACTGGCTCCCCTAGATCACCCTGGGCCAACACAGTTCTTCTGACACTGACGAGTACCAGTTAGGGACTCGAATCACCCAGGGGTGTGAGAGATGGCTCAGCAGTAAGAGCACTTCCTGTTCTTCTGAATCGGAATTCAGTTCCCAGCACCCACATCTGGCATCTCACAACTGCCAGTAAACTCGGGTTCCAGGGTCTCTGACACTCTTTTGGCCTCTGTGGGGTACCTGTACAAACATGGCAGACACTTACACAGACATATTTTTACATACATACATACATACATACATACCTAAATACATACATACATCGAAAGAGAAGCCAATACTCAATGACAGCAGCTTCCTAGGACACCTACTGCCATCCCTGCCTTCGGAAACAGGCCCCTGAACCAGCCCAGACTCAGCAGCCCGGGAGAAGGGCGAGAACACTAACACGAGCCAAGATGCCTTCTGATTGTCATTCCCTCCACACCGCAGAATGCATTCATTCCAGGTCCCCATGGACGGGTGAAAAGTTCAGCTAAGGGCGTGTACTTATTAGATTAAAGGAGCAAGCTGAAAAAATGGGAATCCCCAGTAAAGGGTCAGACGTACACTGATGTCTCTATAACACTTGGGGGGCAGGTAGGGAGACCTTTCTGGGCTGCTGGAACTCATCTAGGAGGAGGTGCCTACTTTCTTTACATAGTGCCTACCTGTGTGCCAGGCGCTGTCCTTGGTACCAGGAAAAGCAGCTAAGGGGCAGGCAGAAGCCTGGCCCTTACCTGCCAGTGGGCTATGCTAGTGGTCTGCCATGCACACAGCTGCAGTGCCTGGTGGCTATCTCAGCCACCTCAGAAGGGATGCCTTTCTCCATGCAACACCTTTCTCTAGGCGTACACAGTGCTGGCTGTTCACGCCACAGGGGCAATGCTTTGTGGTTAAAAACACTGGCTGCTCTTGCAGAGTACCCATGTTTGGCTCCCAGCACCCATATGGTGGCTCACAACCACCCACATCTCGTTTCAGGGGTTCCAACTCCATCTTCTGACCTCTGAGCCCCAGGCATGCATGTGGAGAGAGAGAGAGAGAGAGAGAGAGAGAGAGAGAGAGAGAGAGAGAGA
>LOJH01005104.1:5988-26584 GCA_001685095.1 Ellobius talpinus
TCAGATCCCCTGGAACTGGATTTTCAGACAGTTGTGAGCTGTCATGTGGGTGCTTGGAATTGAACCCGGGTCCTCTGGAAGAGCAGTCAGTGCTCTTAACTGCTGAGCCATTTCTTCAGCCCATAAAATTTGGTTTTCCAAGGCAGGATTTCTTTATGTAGCCTCGACTGTCCTAGAACTAGCTCTGTAAACCAGCTGACCTCGAACTCAGAGATCCACCTGCCTCTGCCTCCAGAGTGCTGGGATTAAAGGTGTGTCACTGCCTGGCTTCTGTATTGACTTCTAATGCCAATAAAAAAGTGCGCATCTCCTGAGCATCTCTCAGCAGAGAGGACCTGAAGCGCACAGCAAAAGAAAAACACCTATCAGTTCCTAGAGAGAGAAATGAATTATATGGCATTTATTTGCCAGAGAAGACCCAAGAGAAAAGGGGATTATGGGAGATGTGTAGGTTTTGAAGCTAGAGAGATACAGAACATGATTCTTACAGGCCCTGTGATCTCAATATCCACAAAGCAGAGTGTGCCTCCCTCCTTCTTTGCCCCTCCCTTCTTATTCTTTCTATTGTTTTTCATTCTGGACATCGTGCTTTTTTGTTAATAACAGGAAAATTGAATTTGATTTTCACTGCTGTTATTCTTATAACTAGTTGAACACAAGTTCCCCACAATGGAAGGTATTCAAACAAAACAGCAAAACCCAGAAGAGACAAAGGAAGGGTGGATGGTCAGAACCTCTCTCCAGTCAATCCTCTTGCAAAGTTTATTCCCACAGCTACCTGGCCTGCAAAATGGCATGTTCAACTTCCAGCAGGTAGAAGACTTTGCCTACTGAGAACCGCTCCCTGAATGATTGATTGGAAGGCACATTTCCAAATTCTACTTTTTTTAATCTATATCTGTAGGTAGCAATTTAAAATTTGAAAAATATGGGAGAAGAGGCCTGTGGTGAGGAAAAAGCATTTGAAGTTTCCCAGTGTTTGTCCTACACCTGTGCTTTGTTCTGTAGCTGCATCACCACAAAGAGGTCCCTGTGCAGGACCTCTAAGTCAACACGGTGCCAGCCGCTGCATACAAAGCACGCTCAATGACTTCATTAGTACACAGATGACACCTGACAAGCAGGGAAAAATTGACCAAAGTCTTGCTAGAGCCATATATTCTCCTAGAACACCATTGTCAATAATGGCAAACACACAGTGCAGGAAGTTTTCAAATCACTAAAACTATCATACCATTTGCCCAGCAGCATTCTTTGAGCAAGCCTCCTTTGGTGAGGGAATATCAATGGGAAGCAGAAGAATTGACAGAGTGCTGGATGCTGCAGTCTTACAGGGAGATGGGCAGATGGCGGTGGAGGTGACTCAGAAACTGTAAGATGGCAAACAAGCCGAAGCACAGAAACAGGAGAGAAGCCTACACGGCAGAGTGCATCAGTTATGAAATATGTGCCATCCCGTGGAAGACAGGAAGCAGTAAAGCATTTGCTTGCTCACTGACAATGCCAGTAACATAAAAAGCACCAGGAATCCAAACAGATAAAAAGTCAACGTTCCTGTGAGGGAGTGGGCATTTCATACGGCCTACTTGCCTTCTGATGCTACAAAGCTTTCAAAGATGCGTCTTCGGGATGACCATGCCCTTCTTTTAAAGGTAGAGAGATGGGGACACAGGCATAAAGACTCTCCTGTGACTACATGGCTAATAAATGATAGCACCAACATTAGAAGCCTTGTCCATGCTGCACTGCCTTTAATGACAGCATGGACCCAGATACTCCCCCAAAAGAGCTGAAGAGAAGGAAAAGAATTTTTCCAGCAAGCAAAACCTCATACCACTACATTACCATTAAGATGAGGCGAGGAAGAAAATAGGGACACAAGGAAGGAACAAGCGTATGGGAAGCCTGTAGTAAAACTCCATGGGGTGGAGTCTTCGTCTCCTTTGAGAGTTCTTTAACACGAAAAAACCCCTGTGAGAAGCAGCAGTAGTGGAGAGTCTTAAAGTACCCAGAAGTGTTAGAAGCACTGTACTTGATGAGGATGCCTTCGCAGTTCAACTGCGGGAGTCCCTGAAGACTCCAAAGCCAATTTTTGCAGCAGTCGCTCTGTCTGAATCAGACAGTGCACTTTCGTCAGGCATTCCTTAGCAAATGGGCCAGAGCAAATCAACTGTTTTGGAGAATTCTAAGTGCAGCCTCTCTCCCAAGCACGGACAGAAGCAAAGTCCCAAGTTTTATGAAGAAATTAGAGGTTTTAAGTCATCAGATCGGGTGTGCCGTTTGGATGAATCAGCAATCTCCTGGCTCCTGGTCTTTCTAGCATCCATTGAAGAGCTACCATGTGCTAGTCTTCACCCTCATTATCTTACATGTGTTATCATCTTTAATTCTTTATCAATTCCACCAGTTGAGCTATTTTTAATCCCTGATTTTTCAGATCAGAAACTGAAACACAGAGGAACTAAGGATTATAGTCAGGATTTCACAGCTAATTGACAGGGCACCTGGACTATAGAGATGATAGACCAGGAGATTGATACCAGAATGATACTCCCAAATATGACAGACCTAAAGACAGAGTAACCTGGGCTCACACTAAATGAACCTCTCCTGTAAGAGAACATCTTAGACTGTTTTGGTTTGGTTTCTGGAGACAGGATTTCTCTGTATATATCTGGCTGTCCTGGAACTCACTCTGTAGACCAGGCTGGGCTTGAACTCAGAGAGATCTGCCTGCCTCTGCCTCCTGAGTAGATGGATTAAAGGCGTGCGCCACCACCACCTGGCTCAACACTGTTTCGTGCATTTCAGCTTGCCTCATTTTTGTGCAGCCGGGGATTTTAGACTGAGGTTCATTGATTTGGTAGGGCACCACAGATGTATTTCAAGGGTTCCATAGAAAGCTATATGTAAATGTTACTATACCTCTTTCTGAGTAGGAGGTACATTTTAAAAATGGTATTCTCAAAAGTATTCATGACTCCAAAATGAATAAGCTATGCTTATAAAGCAAGAATGCAAACGAGGGAAACTCTGTTGTTTGGTAGAAGAAACTGATTTGGTTGTACCGTCTCAAATAACATTAATAAAACCATATAAGAAACAGCCAAATGTGAAGCATCAGGGTTATCTCAAGTCCAGGTCTATGTCAGTGTTCAGAACATAAGAGGGAAGCTGCCCAGGACACAGAAACTGCTTCTAGAGAGTCTTTGGCAACGAGGCTCATTAGACACAGATTTACACGGCAGAAGTTCTACCCAAAGACTTTAGAGATGCTTTTGCTTGGCATCTTTCTCGGAAGATGAGCATTTCTGCTATCCATTTGACATTGGAGAACCCTAAGGCCAGAAAACATAACTCTTGTTTTACTGCCCTAGCCTCACGTTTGTCTGCCTCTCATACAAGGTGGCAAGAAGGAAGACATTAGATTTCCTCAAGGCTAGTGGTCTGTGCTTACATCTGACACAAACATAATGCATGTAAGAATATAGTCACCAACTTTTTAATTGCTGCCTAATTTTATCTTTGCATTTACAAGTTATATGTAATACATTAAAACAGTGACTCTTGAATCTATAAATTATGCTTTCAAGAGAGGGAAATCGCGTTCTATGTATTTCATTTTGGTTTTTATTTCTAAGATTTCCAGACTCTCCCAAGGTTTGCCTTCTAGAACAGAGAAGCCTGTGGAAGGACCCCACTTACACCACTGTGTGGACTTGCCTGCTGCAGATTCCAGCAGAGGGGGCTGTGCTCACAGCTCAGGGTGGCTGTTCTCCTAGCTGAGCAGCTTGTCCACTGACAGCTGGACCTTTAGTCCCGCCGAGGTATCCTAGGCAGAGATGCTAGATCTGCACTGGCTCAGTGAGGTCTGTGCCTCGACCGCCAAACATCTGGGCACAACTGGTTAGGCTATTTCCACCTTCTCCTCTCACACAAGACCCTTATAGGGCTGTGCTCTGCAGCATGGGGGTGGAGGGAGCCCAGGAGGGGCGGTCCTCTAACTTCGGTGGGCGTGGATAGAATTGCTGGCTCAGCCTGAGAGAAATCTAAGGAGAATCGCACTTTCAAATGGCCAGAAGGAAACTTGGCTCACTTACAGAGATGGAAATTGTGACTTGGGAAGGTACCATTTTCTCTGACTCCATGAGCAGATGAAAAGCAGAGTTGGGCAGATGTCGGTGCCCAGACCATTGGGCAAGGCGCTCACCCACAGGCTCAGTGCATAAGAGACCCTCATGCTGGGTGGGCAGAGGTTAAGCTGGTTTGCACAGTCTCCTGCTACTCCCGGGTCTCCCAGTTCCTCTCTGGCTTTATTTTGTTCTCTTAGAGCGCTGAGTTGTCAGCTCTAATCCTTCTGAAAGCACAGTGTTTCTCAGGCTCCCTGTGTAAGTGAAACCCTAATCCCAAGGAAGACGGCCACTTAAGCTGCTGGAGCATTAGTCTGTTCCTGGAGCCACCGCTGGATTTCCTCCTCTCTGCCAGGCAGCCCCACTGCCACCAGGGAGGGGAGCAGAGGATTCCAAGCTAAAGGCAGCAAAGCCTCTCAGAAGTGGCAAGAGCAGCAGGGCTGCCTCGCAAAGCTCAGTGTTAAAGAGGCATTGGCTTATTTGTCCTGAGGCGACAGCTAGGGAGGGTCTTCCTGTCACCTTGTGGGTATCTGGTTCTCTGAGAAACAGGTTTCAAGTCTTGCCTTGGTGGCTTTAAGGCCACGAAGATATTTCTGAGCCATACCTGTGACATTCCTTAGAGCACCACCATTTAGAATTCCCGGTCATTCAGGAAAGGCTGTATTAGCAGCCTTCTCCTTAGACAGCCTCTGCTTAGGAAGTGCCAAAGAGCAGAGTAAACAAACTCACTGTTGAGGGACCCCTCTTCAGGCCACCCTAAGCATCTCTAAACAGCATTTGGAAGCTGAAAGGGCCTTTCCACCTCCCTCATTGTGAAAACAGGGTGCTTGCCCAGGTAGCCAGCCCTCCTTAGCCTGAGCTGGGTACTGTACAACCGCACATATTTAAAGACCATGGGTTTTGTGAGAATGTTTTGATTCACACTAAGAGGCCTGTCTCTCATTGCTAAATAACTTAGAGTACATGATGAAGGAAAAGCATGGTCCGTTTGACATGCCCAGCAACTTGGGCTTGTTTCAAGGATAGAAGAGATAAAGAGAAGTGGTTGAAACTCCCATGATGTGGACCACATTCTGGCTCAGCTTAGAAGGCCACAGAACAAGTCGGCTAAGACTCCCCAAACCCTTGTCATCTTCCCATGATTCCCTGTGTGGTCCCAGTGTTTGCTTCTGTTCAGGCCTACTTCTGGGGAGACTAGCCCAGCATTCCTGGGATGGCTGGTAGGAAAAGATGTGGGTATATGTTACAACACTTCAGCTTGGGTTCTACTCTAAAGAGTGAGCTAAAGGCTCTTCACATCTCTCCCCTCAAAAGGTAGACTGGATAAAAGAAGACAGGAAGAGTCCCATCCAATGCTTCCCTAAGCTGCAGGCCCTGGGCACCAGCATATCTGTCAATGTCTCATTGCTATGGAAATGCCTCCATGGAAATTAAATCACAGTGAGGTCTGGGGCCTGAGGTCCTTAGGGATGTAGCTAGAGGCCTCAGAGATAGCTAGAGGAGGCCTCACCTCTTTGCCTCAGGCCTTCTCTGCCCAAATAGAGGTGTTGAGAAGAAGCCCTCTGGGTGGGTTGATCACCACTGGAATGGGGCTCTTTGGCTCTCCACAGGTCTGGAGTTGCCCTCACCTGCTTCTTTCAAGGTTCGAGGGAAACTCTGGTGTCTGTGTTCTAAATTCCTCCAGCTAATCAGGGGCTGTGAACCAACAGACAAGAGTAGGAGACTCCCAGCCTCCTTCAGCAGCATTTCTGAGCTTTTATTGCCTTCTCCTACCTGTAAGGGGCTGGCCAAGGGCTATGTGTCTATTTTATGGGGGAAATGCAGTTGCTTTGGAAGGGGGTTGTTAACTACAGGAAAGGGGAGGTCCCTGGAGGTGCTTAGGACTCTTTGAGTACAGGAGGAGGTTTCGGAGGGTCCACAACTCTCTCCGCCAAAGGGTCACTTTTCTATCCATTGGAGATTTGGGCAACATGTGCAAGATGCTGCATTGGCACTCTGCAGCCAAGGTTGTGCTGGCATTGCTGCCTCTGGCCCCCAGGACCGGGGTCAACCCTGTTCTTTAGCTCTGAACCTGGGGTGTCTAACCTCATTCTGTTCAAAGTTGACAGTTTCTACCTCCTCTGTCTTGGCACTCCCCTCTTGGGTAGCACCCCCAGATCTTTCCTGGACCTAAGTGACAGCTTCCTTCAAAGCTGTAGTCTCTAGGCAGCCAAGAAAATTTCCCTGAGCTCTTGAATAAAACTACCTCCTCTCCACTAAGGCTGGGAAGTTTAGAGTCTAACTAACTAACCTCCCCTGCAACATACACAGGGGAGGGGAGCGCTGTCCTGGGTCTGAAATCTCTCCTAGTCAGTATTATCCAGAAGAAGAGCAAGACTCTCTACTGAGAAGACTCTGAATTTAGATAAACTCGGAATAGGCTCGCTCCTCTTCCCTTACTCTCACTGGCCTTTTGGGTCTCCATTATCTTACAATTGGCTTGGCACTAGAGGAAAGGCTCCTGGGTCTGGATCTGGGCTAAAGAAAAAGCTCATCTTTCTCTTCGAGTTTTTCCTTAATTGCTGTTCACTTTGGGATATTCCATGATAGCTAGCTCTTGGGGATGTTAATTGTCCTCTGTATCACTTCTGCTAACTTTCCCTTATAATGATGGTTCATAGGCACATGAAATGTAGAAACATTTTTATGATGAGCTCATCTTCTGCGGTAGGTTCTTTTGCTTGTTTTTTGTTTTGTTTTCTCAGTGGGAGTCCTCTGCATCTTGAATCATGGGCTATCTCTACATAGAAGGTTTTACTTCATTCCTACTCACACCGGAGTGAACTATTGTCCCCCACAAAATTCTGTGTAAGTTCTTAGAGTGGGGTTTCTGCAACTGCTTATGGCATGAACTTGGCTTAGGTCTACATATGAATTTTCCTGGCCCCTTTCCTAGTAATGACATGTGCCTCTCTACTTTGTTTCCCTGGGCCATGAGAAAGAAAGAGCCCATGGCTCTCCAGTCCCTGGACAGTGTTTCCTTGTTCTGTCTCCATTTCTCTTGGGTCCAAGATCACACTTTCTGCCTGGTGCATTCTGCCTTAACATCCCTGCGCTAGGGTTTACCTCTATAAGAAAGCCGCAGTGTCTCACAACCTGCTTCGACTCTGGCTTTCCTCTGTTTCTGGGTCCAGAGTGAGGTGTGACTGTTTATTAACCACTCTGCTGCTATATCTTAACCAGTTCCGTCTTATCTGTAAGCTTAGTCTTCTTTGTTTCTGAGTACCAGGGCCATTCCTCTCATACCTTTGATTATACCGAGGGGGAGAACTGCATTTGCGCAAGGTTTGCCCAGTGTGTGGTGGTGTTGCTCACTACAAGCCAGTGAAACCCACTCTATGCAGCTGCTCTGGGGGCATGTGTGTTCCTTAGCCTCTCTGAGAAGCATCAGGGCTATGCTGGCACCAACTAACTCCCCTCAGCCTCATCACAGCCTGCGTATACCCAGGAAGGAAACTTGCTCTGCTGTAGAGCAGATTTTGCCCAAGTCAAGGCACTCTCGAATCCCCAGGGACTTTGAGGATTCTAGAACTTGTTTTCAGCTACTCCTCTCAGATTAACATCACTTTCAGGGGCTCTGCAGGCTTCCCTACTGCTGCAGCCTGGGCCAAGGCCAGAGAAGAAGCCATGGGGAAGAGGGGCTCTTGCTGCTCTCAGTGATGGGAAACTTAAGAAATGAATAATAGAACAGGTGACCGCAGCAGAGGCCTCTCTGTAGAGTCCCAGATCAGAGGTCTTGGGGAATACTTAAGGGTTAAAGGCTACTACTCCCCTGTGGGGTCCTTTGAAGAGGATAAGCAGGCTTTGAAGGCAGCTCCAAGCAACCACCCTGAGGAAGCCTGAGGCCAGAGTGCCCCTGGCCCACTCTCCCATCTAGTGGGTCCCCTTTTCCTTATCACTTAGTGGAGACTCGGCTCTGTTCCAGACTGGCAGCCTAGAGCAGTGGGCTGGAGCAAAGAGATGCAGCCGAGCTAGGGCAACCCAGCGGCAGAGGGGAGAGTGGGTGATAAATTTAAATAATCAGCTTGACTTGGCAGCTTGCTGAGTTGTGATGCAGTGAAATTAAAATCTCGGCAGAACTTCCAAACGCTACCCTGAGAAATTGGTGTCTTGCCTTGGTTCCCTGCTAGAAGCTGGGTGGGGAGGCTTTCAGGCTGAGTCCTAGCCTGTGGCAGCCACCCTTGCCTGTGATGTGATTAGCTGTGTCCTGGCCCACTGGCTCCCACTCTCCCGGCCACACAATAGTACAGGCTCCTGTCTCCTCTCAGTCCTGACCTTGTGGAACAGCTGTATCAAGTGGCTGGTGAAGTTTGAAATCAGCCTCTAGTGCCAGGAGGTGGCAGGAATATCAATAAGGTCTGGTTTGCAGGTTGGGCCAAGGCCTTCCCCGCCAGCTTCCTTAAGACCCATTTCTTAGGGCTTGCCTCTTCTTAGGGAGGAGGCTGAGCCAGGTACCTGGGGACTTGCGGAATGCCTTGGCACATCCAAGGCTATAGGCACAGCATGACCTGGCAGCTCCCTGATTTAGCACCCATGAGGCCACGCCTACTACTAGGTTCCCTTTTTCCTCCACCAAAGCCCTTACTGTTCTCAGATGAAATAAGCTTTTAAAGAATGTTTGTGAGCTGGATGGAGTGGCTCACTCTTTTTAATGGAAGCACTCAGGAGACTGAGGTAGTTAATTGGACTGTTCTGAGTTCGAGGCCAGCCTGAGTTACATAATGAGGCTCTATGGGGGGCGGGGGTAGAAGAATTTCTGCAAATACACCAAGAGTCTCTCTCACCTCCCCAGCATGCCTGGAGCCCAGTTCTCACAGATGTCAACATCTCTCTAGAACTCACTCAAAGTCCATTTGTTCTGCCTGTCCTTGCCATACTGCTTCTTGCTACCTGTCAAGTCCTGGCCCAAAAAAGCCAGCATGCTAAACCTGTTCCCAAGATGGCCCACGAAGTCTCTGGGCAATACCCGTTTCTCACCTTGACAGTACCTCCAGCAAATTCTGTTTGTCCCCATAATAAACACATCATGAATCATTCATCTTTAATAGATTATGCAAATTAGGAGGACATAAAATCAACAAAGATCAATAGCTTCAGCCGTTTAATTGCCAGCTAAAACATTTTAAGAATGAGTATATTCTGCAGCTCTTTCTCGAGTAATGGTGCTATTAATCCAAACATTGGATCTTGGTCTAAGTGTGAACAAAATCATTCCCTGCCCCCAGCCACCCGTCCCTCCCCTCCCCCACTCCATCCACACTTCTCTCTTTTTTGGTAATTTCCAGTTTCTGAGCGAGTTTCCCCGTCATTACCACTGGCGAACAGCTCCGAATGTTAATGGTTCTGCTTTTGTTACTCCTCGCTTGATTGAAATGTCGCATACAGATTGAGACGTTAGTGCTAACTTGCCACCTGGGAATGTCAAGCTGGGTCTGAAATGAACTTTTCTCACACTTGGATCCAGATGGATCAGCCGAAGATGTTTCCAGGCTGATCTGGGACCGTTCCAGGGCCATGTGGGGGAAACTGGTGGGGGATGCTCAAGGTGGAAGCATTTTTCTACATTAGCCCCCCAGGGTCCCATGCAGCAGGAGGCCTGCCCAGAAGAGCCACATGTCCACCCCCAGAAGTTCCTGCCTTCTGGACTGTAGCACTGACTATAAAGGTCCTTACACTCTTTTCCAACTTTTGAGGAGCAGCCACTGTGCCAGAAAGCTGGCCTGGCAAGGGTGGGACCATCAGAGAGCAACTATATTGGGCTGCAGAGAACTCATATCCAGGGCCTGTTGGTCTAAGCTAGAGGGTTCTCAACCTGTGGGTCATGACCCCTTTGGGTCGCATATCCTGCATATCAGATAATTACATTATGATTCATAATGTAGCATAGTAACAGTAGCAAAATTACAGTTATGAAGTAGCAACGAAATACTTTTATGGTTGGGGTGGTCGCCACAGCGTGAGGAATTGTAGAAAAGGGTCACAGCAGTAGGAAGGAAGGCTGAGAACCACTGATCTAAGCTGTGTCCTGACTCAGCAGGTGTAGTTCAGGACATCACTCCAAGAAGCCGAGTCAGCCCAGGAGCCCATCAGAGACTCAGTCTCTGGATTCCTAGCTGAAGACTACAACTCTGTTTTTGCTGGACATGGCTGTATGGGGCATCACTTCAGGAGAGTGTGGGAGATGTAGGGCTCTCTGGAGCACCTTGGAGGGACCTCTGAGCCCATCTCTGCCTGAGTTGACCTAGCCACAGGAAGTCACCAAGTCACCAACAAAAGTCACCACAGAGCCCTGTCCTGCAGCAGGGCCCATGCCTGCTCCCTGTCTTTGCCACTGAGTGTGATGCTGGCTGCCTACAGCCTTGCGGCCCTGTCCCCAAGCAGTCTCAGCTCACTCACAGGTAACGTCTCAGTGTCTCCCAATCCCCACCGAGACCCTTTTCAATCATCCTGTCTCCCAAGGTACAAACGGCACATTGGCTTTAGTGCCTCCAGAATAATTAGGTGAATTTTAATAACACCTAGATGTGTGTCTCTCTTACTAGAGCACTCTCCTGACCTGGAAACCCTTCCATGGCACCAGGGACCTTCTGAAGCTGGCCTCTGAGGCCTCTCTACCAGCTTTCCCCTCTATGGCCACTCTAGGGCCTCTGCAACTCTCGTCTCTGGAAGGCTTGGCCAGGGTACCTCTGTCCTGTATTTGACCTCCCCTGGCCTTGGAATCCAACTTTCCTCTCGGTGGCTTTCTCCAGGAAGAAGAAAGCAGAAAGGCCACAATAACTGTGTTCCACTCTACAGGGCTACTACTACACCCTCAGGTCCCAGGCCACAGCTATTCAAGTGGCATGAGAGAGGAAAACAAGGCCCTCAGCACCTTTGGGGACAGAGAACTGTGAAGGCTAGAGGCTGGGGACCTCTTAGTCACTTTCCTCAGCTGGCCTATATGCCTTGACATTCTTCTGCACATGTCCTAGCTAAAGACTGGGAAGGCTGGACAACTTAGGGAGAGAGAAGGAAGCAAGAACAGCGGAGAGCAGGCCCCTAGCCCCTGCTTTTCAGGTGGAAGCCCAGAACCCTGACCACAATGTTTCAAGCCTACATCCACACACATCTGTTCTGTCTCTTTCTCTCTCTCATTCTGCAGATACCATGGCAGGGGGCCCACTTGTCACACTGGGCCCCAGATGGCATCAACCAAGGTACCCCACTGAAAGCAGCACCCCACCCTTCTGGAAGCCCCCTTACCAGTCACGACGGGGTATGTCTGTGTGCCTGACACATTGCTGCCCAGCTCGGGGTTGGCGGATGCAGAGAGACCTGACTTGACTTCATCAAGCCCAGGGGTCAGGGCCGGGAGAGAGTACTCATTCCCCTGGGAGGAGAGAGAAAAGTGACAGCTCTCTATTGATGTGTATCCATGGAAAGATGCAGTGTTGCAGATGGAGAGGAGGACCCTGGAGCCCTCCCAGATGGGGCAGCAGGAGATGGCTGGGTGGGGCAGGGAGTGGGGAGAGTTTGGAGAGAGTGGTGGGCTAATCCACCCTGGGGGTGGAGTTCACAGCGCTCCTGGAGCTTTTTCATTAGCTTCTGCCTAAGGAGCTCCAGGAGGAAGCATAGCAGTAGGGAACCCCTTGCTGAGACGTGTGGGGTGCTTGGGTTCCTTTGAGTAGGAGCCTTGGGGAGCAGAGATGGTCCCTGACACATGGCAGAGGTAGTTGTTGGGGGAAGGGCCTCGTGGGGCCTCCAGCCTGGCACTGCTGGGTTGGCTGATGGGGTATGGGCGCCCCTTTTTAAAAAACAAAGACAGCCCCATGGGCCCTTTGCTCTCTGCCTGTGCACTGGGGTATGAAATTGGGGAGGGGGAGAGTCCACATGGCTAACAGAAGGGTGGGAGGGGGCCAGCCATTGAGTCTGAAAGGGTGTCCTGCCCGAAACACTTGGGTAATTGCCTTTTTATTGCAGCCACCACCAAGCCAGACCCTGGAGCTGGGCAGACCAGGAGCCTGCACAGAGCAGGAAAAGTTGCTCTGATTAATATTACGTTAAATTAAAACTGATTTTCTGCTCTTTCGGGTCCGTTTTTTTTCCTTCCGCTTCCTGGCCCCCCCAGAGGACCCCCTCCCCTCTCTGGCTAGACGGGATTGCCTCGTCATTTCCAATTCCTTCTTGTATTGATCTTCCTGTAGAAATCAGTTTTGTAATTAGCTGCAAATTAGGCCTTCTACTGGGGGTGAAGCTGCCCCCTGATTTATCACCAGAGTAATTCGCTGTGATCGGAGAGAAATTAAAATGAACTCAATTAGGCTTCGGATTTGCTTTATGGGCCCTGCTCCGAGTTTCAGGGGGAAAAATGACTGTGCTGGTGTTTAATAGTCTAATGAAAGTAAATAAAGGTTATTCATTGTAATACAGCCGGGGACTTGGGGAGGGTGCACTGAGCCGCCCGCCTCGGCCAGCTCCTCCTTTGTTGGTTTATGGCTCAGGGCACCTTAAAAAGACTTTTGATTTTTGTTTTATGAAGACAAACAGCTTATGGGATAAAAGGCCGGGCGGGGAGAAAGTCGAGAGGCTAGGAGCTGTTGGAGTCTCTGAGTGTAAGTGTGCTTTGTGGAGCCTGAGGGGCTTTGCCAGTGTACAAGCATGTGCATGTGTGTGAGCATGCAAGCATAAGTGTATCATAGCAGGCTGTGTTCTGCTGCACTCGGAGGCCTGACCTAGGTCATATATGTAGGCAGGCTGGAGCTATGGTGATGTGCGGGTGGAGGCGTGTGCTAGAGGAGTGTTGAACCGGTGACCTGGGAAGGATGCGCACTTATGGGGTTTGCAGGATGGCTGGGTTACAAAGCAAGAGCTGCGTGCTAGGGAAAGAGCAGGTATGGTAATGGGAAACGGGGAGTCTTCTTTAAGTTTTAAAATAAAAAAATTCTTGTGTGGGGAATAGGTCATACCATGGCACACATGTGAAAGTCAGAGGACTTTCACACATGTGAAAATCTGTGGAGTCAGTTCTTCCCCTCCGCCTTTACATGAGTTCCGGGACCAAACTCAGGCCGCCAGGCTTACAGCGTTGGGTGGCAAGTGCCATTCCCCTCTGAGCAGTCCTGCTAGGCCTGAAATGGGAGGTCATTGGGGATACGCTTCCAATTGGTGTGTTTTGCTGGTGTGGCATATGCGCCAGGCTGTGTTGCACTCTGTGTGCTTCTGTGTCTGTGGGCATGGTGGGCAACTAAGACAACCGTTAGCTGGCCTGGGTTCAGAGTAGGTGGATGCATCAGAAGGCAGGCCAGTGGGCTTTCCTTCTGACACAGGACAAGAGGATCTTCACGGACTTTCTGTAGGATCTCGTGAGGGCAGGGCACGGGTCAGAGCAAGGGGATATTTCTGTCCTTCTTGTATCAGGGTCACAGACTGCAGAGTTAGGGAGGAGGACTGTGGAATGTTGCACTGCCCTTCATAAGGAATCGGAAACTGTGAATAGAGATGATATTTATCCTTTCACCAGAGCTCACCATTTTCAGCGACTACATACTGGGATTATTTCTCTATGCTATGCATTAACATTGGTCTGTGCTGTCATGGTCACATAGTACACACACGGTAGCCATATGAACGCATGCTATGCTGGGTGTTTAGTGTGAGAGGGGCCTTGCTCCGCCCAGTTCCTTTCTGTTCTGGGTGAACAGGAAGCTCCCCTCTCACCTGTTCTGATTTGATGTGCTCTGATGCCTGGAAGACATCTGGATAGGAAGGTCGTTCAAAGACCCGATCCAAAGCTTCCAGCTGCTGCTGGGTGAAGGTGTCGGCTCGCAGGTGCTTCCGCAAACTGTCCACACCGCTCTGGGAGTCTCCATTAGGGACAGAGCCCTCGGACACATCTGGGGAACACATAGACACTTAAGGCGTGAGCACTAGGCCAGCAGAAACAAGGAAAGATGCGATGCGGTGGGTAAATGATTGGGCACTTGGCTCTGGACCCCAGCACCCTGTGCCCCTGCTAAGATTCCTTACTTCTAGTCCATAAAATAGAGGAGGCTGGAAGCCTAGGCCTAGAGGCCTAAGAGTCTGGCCCTTCCTCAGAGACCTGGTTGAGGAAGTCAGAGACCTGAAAGAGTCGAGGAGAGAAAAAGAAAAGAGGTCATAGCTGTGTGGACAAGAAAGACTAGGCAGAGGTGGAGCCAGAGGGTCCCACGAAGCTGTTTTCAAGGCTCTCTTTTCCCAGGACCTCCACCCATCCGCCAGCCTGAGTCATCTAGACGAGGGGCTGGGTTCCCAGACAGGCATTACTGTGGAGAATTGAACTGGGTTCAGATAAATTTCAGCTCCACGGATTCCAGGGGCTGAAAATCATCAAATCTCTGAAGCTGAGTATAACACAGAGTCTGGGGAAAGTAATTAACTGTTCCCGAGGAGGAAGGGATCTGAGAGCAAAGCTGAGATCCCCTGGCTGGGCTGGGGACAGAGCAAAGAGGAGCCATGTATGGCTGGCACCCTGGACAGCCTCCAGAGAACACGCCAACTGCTGTGACCTGGGCACCATTCTCCCCTGGAGGTTCCTGGCTCAGGCCTCAGTAGGAGTTAGCTCCCTGGACACCTGGTTATTCCATCAGGTTTCCACCAAGAGTCAAGGCTTGCTCCATGGGAAAAGGACTGGACAGTGACCACTAGAGCCCGTTTCCAGCCAGAAGGCAGTCTGGTCTCCAAGTGAGGTTCCATGGTCCTTGTTTGCTGTTCATTGCCCTGTTTGTCCCTGTCTTCCAGTGTTGGGTCACTTGGAGCTTTGAGAGCATACTGAGATCAAAGCACCTGCCCTACAGCCCCTTTGAGCCCTCACCTAGCAACTCTCCTGGTCTTCCAGCCCCAGCCCTCCATCCCTTGGCTTCCCTCAGCCCATGACAAGCTAGGGAGCCTTGGACCTGGGGCCAGCCTGTGCTTTAGGGCCCAGGGTGTTCCCCTGGGACTGTTATATATATCAGTTTATAGGTGATTATATGATATGATATAATCAATATCGCATTATATACAGTAACATCGTACAGTATCATTTGGGAGACCATAGAAAGTATTACATATTGATTAACCTCAATCTACAGCCATCCTCCCTTGCTGGCCTCCCAGATGGAGCAAAAGGCACTGCTTTCCAAAAGGACTTCCCATCTTCCCACCATACTGTGCAGGAGCAAAGAAGGAGTGTGGAAGGGGGAGGGGAGAGAGGAAATATGTAGAGAGAGAGAGGGGAGGGAAGAGAACAAGAGAGAGAAAGACACAGAAAGAGAGACACACATACACAAAGATGAGTCTGAGGTGGGCAGAGGCAGCCTTGGTGGCATTCCTGTGTTCCTATGGATGCAAGACCTGGTAGCTGTACTTTTTTCTGCATGGTTCTGGAACCATGTGTGACTCTGTAGGGAAACTGGACTACAGTATACTTATTTTCCCCTTTGTGTGGGTGTTCTCTGTGCATATATATGTGTATGTATTAAACATCTGGGTGAATAAGTGTCTTGAGTATGAATGACAGTGGGAATACTTTTTCTGAAAGCATGCATGCATACAAGTAATGTGAGCCATGCCCCCTTTCTCCCAAGAGCGTCTCTTTCCAGGATGCGTATCTCTCCACCTCCACCGCCTGTCACCGTCTGCATGGCCCACTGTGCCTAACTGTCTCTGCTTGCAGCCCTCCTGCTTTCCAGGGAAGCCTTGCTGCCAGGCCCAGTGAGAGCAGCATCAGGAGACTTGGTATTTATTGCTCCTACTGAATGGGTCCTAGGGAGCAGAAGGTACATTTGTCTGTGAGCATGCCTTCAAATATGTGTGTGAGTGTGAGTACACACACGTGGCAAGAGGCATTTCATGCCTCTTTGTGGATTTGTGTACATGCCTGTGTGAGGCTTGCTTCACCCTGTGACCGAGATGTGTGTGCGTGCGTGTGTGTGTGTGTGTGTGTGTGTGTGTGTGTATGTGTGTGTGTAGGAGCTGAACTAAAGCTTTGTCCTCAGGTCACTGGCTGGAGGAGTCTCTTTGCCTTCATTTATTCAGGGGCCCTTCAGATCTTGACAAATCTGTCACTCTAAATTTGCGAGAGATTATGGCGCTCTCTCCCCAGCCCGCAGAGAGGTGATATATGATATCTGCTGCCCCTATTGATTGCCTGATCTGGTGGCAGAGGCCGGCGAAATGAACTTGAAATGAACATCATGCCTCAACTCATTGTGCGTATAATACACTACTTAATCCCACATTTTTCAGCAGCTATGGAATTCAATTGATCAATCATGTTCCACTGATAGTACTGTTTTAGGGGTTATTGCTGCTCCCTCCGCTCACTGACCTTTTTATTTATTTATTTTTTTGTACACACTGGCCCTGGTGGTAAGACAGGTTACAGAGGCAGCAAAGGAAAGCAGGGGAGGGCTGGAAGGGAAGGAAAGAGGAAGCTCACTGCTGGAAGAGGAGGCACTGGGAGGTGGAGACTGAGGAAGGGGAGAAGGGAAGTAGAGCAGACAGGTAGGAAGAGTGGGCTAGTGGCTGGTGCCGGAGGACAAAGCTGGCAGAGAACTCTGACCTCAGGCTGGAAGAGTCCCGAGAGAGGCCCCGAGTGGGAAGAAAGGCCACAGAGGAAGCATCTTCTTCTTCTTCTGGAAAGGTGGGGTTTTGATGAGCAGTGAAGTACGGTAGAGGGACTCATGGCACTGTCTCGTGTGTGTGTGTGTGTGTGTGTGTATGTGTGTGTGTGTGTGTGTGTGTGTGGTAAATGAGCTACAGGGCAGGGAGAGGAGTGTAGCTACTGGTGGGAGGCAGGGAGACATTTCCCTCCAACTCAGTCACAGGCCTGGGCTGTCACTGGGTGCTCTGTGAAGGCAATGAAGGAAGGGGGAGGAGCTAAGGCGGGGGGGNTGTGTGTGTATGTGTGTGTGTGTGTGTGTGTGTGTGGTAAATGAGCTACAGGGCAGGGAGAGGAGTGTAGCTACTGGTGGGAGGCAGGGAGACATTTCCCTCCAACTCAGTCACAGGCCTGGGCTGTCACTGGGTGCTCTGTGAAGGCAATGAAGGAAGGGGGAGGAGCTAAGGCGGGGGGGAGAGAGAAGAGAGAGAGAGAGAGAAAGAGAGAAAGAGAGAAAGAGAGAAAGAGAGAGAAGCAAAGAAAGGAGGTGGGAGGGACCATGGGCCAGGAAGGTACAAGGAGGAGGTGCTTCTGCAAGAAGCAGGCAGAAAAGCAGGGGAAGGACAGAAAGAGGGAGAGGGAAAAGGAAGAGGCCTTCCACACCAGAAACCAGGAGGTGCTGGACAGCGTGAAGATGCTTAGCAAGAAGGATGGAACCTGGTGTTGCAGCTGAGTGTCCAGCTTTGGAGAGAGTCTGGAGCTAGGAGGGGGTGAGTTGGGAGGCTAGGAAGAGGAGGGAAAGGGGGAGAGACCATGAAAGAAGAGAATAGGAAAATGGAGTAAAAGAAAGTGGTTGGCAGTGTTTGCCACCTGGAGTGCCCCCCCCCCGCCAGAAGCCATGGAGACAGCACTCAGGCAGTCTGGAGAAGAGGCCACTGCAAGGGCCAGCCAGGGCCTGAAGGGCTATCTGGCAAAGCTGTGAAACTGTTGGCACAGTCAGAATTGTGTCCTGACCTAAGTTTTTGAGTGAGAGGGAAAGAACACACGAGAATAGCTAGGTAACATCAATCGCAAAGACAAGTCCCCACCCAAGAAGTTCCTATGGGCAGGGACCATGGATTTCTGTAACTCTATGCTAGGCACGACACATATCAGGTACTCAATGAATGAACGAATGAATGAATGAGATTCTCCCTTAAAGTACTCAGAATGAGACCCCTGGCAGAAATTTTCTAGTCTGGTCGGTCTCACCTGATTGGTCCAGCACAAGTACATGCTGTCATCTGTCAGGTCAGTCCTACTGCCTGTTAGCGTCTGGCAGCATCAATTCAGGTCCCCTGGAAGTCCTTCCTGCCTCAGGAATGCCATCCACTTACCTGCAGTGCCTGAAGCTAAGAGAAAACACTGTTCCTAGTCCAGGGGGATTGCTACCAAGAGCAGGTGGCAGAAGCGGCTCCAGGACAGGGTTCAGGATCTACATGAGTCTACATTTGAACACCCTGTGCCAAGAAGGCTGGAGTATGGTGTCTGTATGTCCTGAACTTTCTGGAACAACCCCTATTTACAATATTTCTTTCAAGACTCAGCCTATGCTTTTAGAGAGAGGTGGGAAATGCTGTTGTTGGCTTCCCTCAACATTTGTGGGAAATGACTGGGTGCTGGCCCAACAGTTCCCACTGATGAGTCAATCCTGCTTTCCCCTGGCCCCTGCCAGACACCCTAGCACTGCCCAAGGATCAGGAGCCCCTTGGACTGCGATGTGGTCCAGTGGGAGCATTTACACAGCACATTCAAGGCCCTTGATCCCATCTCCAGGACTATAAAACAAACAAACACACAAACAAACAAAATAATGAAAAGAATTCTAAAACGTACATGGCAATGCATGCCTGGAATCTCAAAATTCAGGAGGCTACAGCAGGGATATTGTGAGTTACAAGCCAGCAGGGGCTATCTAGTGAGACCCTATCTCAAAAGAACCAAAGACCAAAAACCAATGCTTCTGCGCTTCAGAGTTCATTTAATCTTTCCAACAACGCCATGAAATAAGCTCCACGGCACTTATTTTATGTATAAGGAAGCCAAGACAAAGGACATTAAGTAGCTTATTAAAGACCATGCCCCTAGTAAATGATAGTCAGGATTTGAGCCCGGTCTAATACGAGAGCTTGCCTTCTAAATTACTCTGATGCCTAGGTACTGAACCCAGGGGTCCAGCGGAGCATCACTTGGCCCTATTCAGGATGCATCCCTAGTTCTTTGCTGGTACTTTGCTCTATAGTGAGGCTGATCCCTATGGTATGTGCTGGCTGAGCACAGACTGCTTAGACAATTAGGGTTCTTTCTACTAGTTGGGTGGACAGGCTATAGGTGGATTAGTGAAGCCCATATTATCTTCTTTGACTTATTTATTCACAGATCTTGGGTTATTTAGGTTTCCAAACAATTACCCAACATTACTAGGAACTAATCCTCTTTTAACTTTTGAGAGAACTAAGGCTCAGAGTCACTGAAGTACAGATTGTGTAAGGGTTAGGGGCCAACTCTAGGGCATAGCCTAGTACAAGGAAGTTCTTCAGCAAAGGGTTATGCTATAGGCTGATCTGAAAGACAATACTGCCCACTCAGCTCAGTAGTAGGAAGCCTCCGTGTAAAGAACAACCATGAACGCAAAGGTCACATTCACTGGAATTCTGCCCCCAACATGCTCACTGTGGCTTCTTCCTGATATAAGCAAGTTTGCCTTCTTTCTGTCTCTGCCGTCCTCCATTGTCTAGGCTTTGTGCAATGACATGTATTACCTCTAGGATCTTTATTTAAAAATATCTCAGGACTAGCAGGGGAGCTTAGCGATGGAGCATGTACTCAAGGCTCTGGGTTCAATGTCCAACACACACACACACACACACACACACACGTAGGCACACACATGCACGCGCGCGCGCACACACACACACACACACACACGCATGCACGCACGCGCGCACGCGCGCACACACACACACACTCTGCACCGAGCACCTTCTAACAGCCTTACCCCATCAGTACTATCATCTCCTCTGTTCGTGAGCTGCTCTGGAACAGACACTATCTCATACTGGATCTGGGCCAGAACCCTTAATCTGGAAAGTCACAAAAGTCCAGTGAGGTCTCAGCAGCTCAGTGAGTGACTTGGGCTGGAGACGATGGAGAAATGTATCCTCTCTTCCTTGTATTTACCTTCACCTGGATTCCAAAAGTGGCCAGTGAGAAGGAAAGAAGATAGATGGAGCCATGCACTCACCAAAACAGAGGTGGGTTATGGGAGCAGGACAGAATTAACAATTTCTTTTGTCAGAAGGCACCAGAGCTCCTAAAGTCTACACCCTCAGGGTGAGGTGAGCTGGGGCAGTGCACTAAATCCCAACAAACAGGATTGATTTGAGCTTTTAAAATTATTCTGGTTTTTTGAGACAGGGTTTCTCTGTGTTAAGAGCCCTAACTGTCCTGGAACTTGCTGTGTAGACCAGGCTGGTCTCGAACTCACTGAGATCGCCTGCCTCTGCCTCCCAAGTGCTAGAATTAAAGGTGTGTGCCACCACCACTTGGCTGATTATTTTTATTTTTAATGCTATATAGGCATGGGTTTTTTTCCTGTGTGAGAGTATGTGCATGCGAATGTAGGTGCTATACAGGTCAAAAGCATGGGCTCCCCCTAAAGTTATAGTTACAAGCAATGTGAGATGCTCAGTTTGGGGGCTGGGACTTGAACTCTGGTCCTCTATAAGAACAGCACATGGGGGCTGGAGAGATGGCTCAGCGGTTAAGAGCACTGGCTGCTCTTCCAGAG